>VTPC01000785.1:68205-79560 GCA_011009095.1 Ignelater luminosus
TTAGATTACGAATTATACCTAGGTAATCAATTAAATTTTCACTTTGTTTCTTCTTGTGACTCGGTTTCATATAACATAAAAAATGTGTAAATCCAAATCTGTTTACCTTCACAGAAATAACTGATAAAATGATGATGAATATAATATAACCATTAAAACCTTAAGCCCAAAGAAGCTAAAGGGGCAGATAATAGACTGCATTATCTAATTGTCTTTGTTTAATATCTATAATTTATCTTTACATTTACATTAACCCTGGTAAAAAAAACCGTTGAATTGTTGAAAACTGTCGACCGATAGCTACAGATCTATTATCTTCTTCTGCAAATTTTTGAACAAATGATTGCTTGGAGATTGTCATTAAACATATGAAACCGTTTTGACAGATTCCCAGCATGGTTTCACTTCTAGAAAATCTACAGTTACAAACTTACTACGGTTTTCCAATTATATTGTTCAAGTGTTTGAAAGCAGATAGCAAGTAGATTTAATCTATGAAAGATCACAATGTATAGTACGTTTTAGAAAAGGTGTATGTATGGTATACATCCAAATATAAAATTCGTGTCTCCTATTTGACTGCAAGTTTCAAATCTAGGTCCATTGTTATTATTAATATTTATAAATCTCTGTAAAAACTCAAATGTCTTGCTTTTTGCAGACAATTTAGAATTTTTCAAAACGATTAAAGGCAGTCACGGCTCGTGGCAAATAGAGTAGAGGGTGCACGAAAAAAGTGGTAAAGTAAGAACAGTATCAGAATAGCATAGCAACTCATTGCTTGATATTGGTTAGCGTGCTATTTCGGAACTGCTCCTACTCCAGTGAAATATTGGTTTAAAGTTTTAATTAATGCCTAATTTATTTAGAGTAAATGTACCAGTCATTCCCCACTTAAATAATATTTGGATTTAAAACTCTTTTCTTATTAAATAATATTTATTAATGAAACTTTCAGTACACAGGGCCGGTGCAAGGACGTGCAAATGAGCCAACTTGCCATAGGCGCTGCACAGTAGTGAATAAGACACCTGCTAAAATTGGCATTAAATACATCACGTACTACTTTGTTTAGCGCACGAAGACGTCATCAGGAATCCTACAGTGAGCTCCAAATACCCTAGCGCTGGCCCTGATTTAAAGATTCTTATATGTTTCTAATGGCAGGATGTAATTCGTAATTTTGATCTAATAATCTGTTGGCTATTTTGTGTCTTTGGGTGTTTAGAGTAGATCTCCAAGCGTTTTTCTCTAGATCTTAAGCGTTCTTTTAAATTTTTTTAGACATTTGATAAAATTAAGACGGAAATGAAATAATGATGAATGATGATCCTTTTGCACAACTTATTTATTATTATTCGCTGCTGTTCTTTATCAGTTGCCAACATCCTAGTGATCTGAAGTTTCATCTTTATCAGGGCTCCAATATAAAGTGTAATAACATTAAAATCTGCATACAGTGTGTCCACATTTCGATGCTCACTATTGGGATCTCGGAAATTGTAACAGATACGAAGTCAGTTAAATCAGAAAAAATTTGGCTATTTTGGAGATCAATTTATTTAGGCTTTTGTTTTTTCAAAAAAGTTCATGGCTTACTAGATATTTCCTAAAAACGAAATTATCTTATTTTTTTTAAATAAAAAGCGTTTTCCACGTAGTGTGCCATGGCTTTAAACATATGAAAATCATTGATTTTAGTCAGATAAAGTACATTTGTTATGCAACAATTGCTAAAACAAAAAAAAAGACGCTTTTAAAAAATATTTTACTGAGCATTCATAGATAGTATCAAATAAGCAGCTAATGCCCCGTAAAACACCTTAAAAGCGTATTTAGTTTGTTTTAGCAATTTTCGGCATCGGCCCTGTCTGTATAATTACGTATACACATAGTCAATCATCAAAAGTCATAAAAAGTTTAGTTTTGTATCAAAATAATAATAATTTATAGAAATCCGCACTTTACCCAGTAATCGGCCGCTCTGCACTAGAAACCCGTTTTCAAGTTTCCGGCAATTAAAATCCATGATTTGCTATATTCAGTATGACGAAAGAGTACTGTTTCGATTTAACAAACAAAAATGCAAAGACGGAAGTCTCTCTTAAGTGAAAACGTACTATGGCAGTCATTTTAGTATAATCATGTTCTAGAAGTAATTAAAGGCCAATAATTTTATTTTCTGGAATGAATGTAACATAATACTTAGAATTAAGGACTGTAGACAACACATAACTAAAATTTGCAGTTATTCCAGTTACCATAATTTATTGCAATAATTTATTATGCAGCGGACTACTGGAACCGGAAGATTTTACCCTATTTATTTTATTTATTTATTTATAACATAATTTGCTGTTTACATTAAAATATAATCTTTCTAATATAATAATAATAAGTCAGTAGCATAATACTTATTATAGCTACTATTTTATTGGATAAAATAAAAATACTTTCAGTTTAATAAAAATACCAATTTGCAAGTTTTTAATAAATCAAAATCATAAATCTTATATAATTTCTAATTTCTCGAATAAACTTTTTATTTCATTCATTTTACATTATAAATCATGGTCACGTGAGCATTGCTCAAATTTTCTATTTCCTTACTGTATCCCCACTCCACTGCACAAGCCGCGCTGGCACAAGAATCTTACATGAGAATAGTACACAGCAGCTTGAGCAGAGCCGGAATATACTCATTCCTCAACCCGTTCGTTGTTCGTCGTTCGCCGTTCATTTGAGAATGTTAAGGCGACTTGATTACTAATAAAAACAGTTACGTTTTGAATTTAAAACTTTAGTTTGTAATCTTCAGCAACAGATTTAAAATTAAGTTTTATTTAATATTGCTCACTTGTTGCTTATGTAAAACCGTCACTGACTGAAAGTATCGAGAACTATAACAACCTGGTATAAGACAGTAAAGCTGAGTGTTGCCAATAAAGTACGTTTTAACCTTGGACAATGCAATGTAATAAGTAATATTAATATTATCAGAAATACATAAATATATAACTTAAAAAATTTATCAACTATGGTGTCCTGTATTGGAATATGCATCTATTATATGGTACCTTAAGCAAATATATCAAATAGATAAAAATAGAAAAAGTTCAAAAACTCTGCTTAGAAATCTGTATCTGAGAAAGTACAGTGTCTACTTAAAAAGATAAGTCTGTTAATTGTTATTAATTTTGTATCTTTATGTGTATCTCTATAATGAAGCTATGAAAAAGGTCATAAGAAAAAGATGTTTCCTTTGCATTATGCAAATTTTCAAAAGCCTACCACGATTTTCATATTTTGTCCTTTATTTCGTTTTCCTTTTTAGTAGCGGCGCGGCGTTACGTCAATGCGTACAGCACCCTGTACACCATTTCTCATACGGAATCATTCTTGACACCGGTGAACGATACCGCTGCATTTTCAAGAAACCCTTCAATAAAAATACATACAACTTTTACGTAAGACAAAATTTTCTATGAGAAAACCTGACAAAAATGTTTCATGACATAATCAAGCCTAACTCGACTTACGTACTTTACTTCAAAGAACTAAAAGTTAGGGAAACTTTCACAACTTGATGCCAGGATATCTTTAACTTCTCCGTAAAACTTTTTATCAGCACAAAACATTGTGAAGATGTCACTGACAAGCAAATACAAAAAGATGTTATTCAAAATTATCACGAAAAGACCCATAACGGTACCTCTGAAATTTAAAGTCAATTAAAAAACAAATATTTCTGGCCTAACATGAAGCAAATGACAACAGAGATCAACAAATGCATGTCTACAAGCAAAGTACGAGAGACATCCTTATCAATTAAGAATGTCGGGACCGCTATTAGCAAAACACCCTTTTAAAATACTTCACATTGATACCTTTTCGTTTTTAAATTCAAAATTTTTAACCGTCATAGACTTATTCTCGCGCTACGCGCAAGCATATCTTATCAAAGATGGCACCAGCATCACGGTGCTAAGTAAACTCGCCATTACTTCACTCACCACAACGTCCTGCAAAGGATCGTCTGTGACGAAGGACAAGAATTCCAAAACAGTACGTTCAAAGAATTCTGCAAACTAAATAAGATCGAGCTTCATTTTACCACTGTCAACAATCCCAGCTCAAACTCTCCTATCGAACGGTTCCATTCCACCATCCTAGAAAAGCTCAGAACAGTAAAACTAAGGAATCCCAGCGAGACCTCTGAGAATTTAATGATAACTGCTACACTTATACCAATCTATCCATTCGTCAACAGGATTCTCCCCGTTCCACTTACTCTATGGCTCGTACGAGCAACTTTCCACCTTCGACCTCGACCTGACCATTTACGAACAATTTAACCAAAAACACAAGCAGGAACTCCTCCCATTTTTCAAAGCAGTTTACCTTAAAAATCTCACTTGCGAACGTTAATAGTAGCAGGAATGACCCGCCAAACTTAGAGAACCAGGAGGTATTTGTTGAAAAGCTCACAGTTAACAACTACGGCAATAGTAAGCTAACAGGCCCGACCCGAAAGAGTAGAACTACCACCGCCCATGTTAGTAAAATTAAACCACTAAGACAATAATTTCCATTGCGGGTTCGCCCTCTTCCAGATCCTCTTGACCTCCTGCCAAGGACTTCAGCTGATCCCGATACGGAGTAATGGTACTTCCAAGAATTCCTAGGACGTGCAAAACTAATCGATCATTTTCACAACTTTATATTCTTCATAAATATTAGCCAAATAGGGATTAGCTACAGACAGCTGTTAGTAGATTCAGCTATCATCAACGCGCAAATTCCATCAAATCCGGTAGATAACGTAACGCATAATATTCAGTCCCAACTTAAAACTCATTGTCTAGATATCGAAAATCTTCTCAACAAATTTAATCACGTCCGATTGAAAAGAGCCCTTTTTGACGTTCTCGGTAATGCAATCCGATTTGTTACTGGAAATTTAGATCAAGATGGCCTTCAAGTCATCAATGAAAACCTTGATAAATTACACCTAAATCAGTACTCTGCAATAAAAAAAATTAATCAACTAACACCCTTTTTAATAGCATTAATGATACAGACACCCTTATACAAAAATTATCAGACACAAATGAGGTAAGATTTCTATTTCAAAACGAAATTTATCACGCCCAACAACTAATAAATATTCTCCGCACCATCGAAGCAACTATAAGCCTTGCCTGGAGAGAAATTACGAATTTAGACTTAATCATTTTTACAGAACTAATTCAAATTCGCAACTATATAGAACAAACGTATAGCACAGATCCATTGCTACCTATAGATAAGAGTCACACGTACTAATTACTCGAAGCCTCCAAATTGATAGTTATTGGAACAGCTAATGCAATCACTTTCCTGCTTAAGCTAGCAATTATTAAACCTTTTACTGCCAATTATTCCCGAAGTTATCCCTTACCAAACCACCAAGAGATTATACTGGTATCCCCCAAGGAATACTACATAGAAGTTAGCCAAGACACATAATGGACCACCGAGCGATGCAAGTTCTCACAGGGTGCCCAACCGCAGGAATCTCCAACAATTACCAAATTTTTATGCCACTTTCTAATCATCAACTTCTAGTGGCCTTCAAAGGAGGTGAAGATGTGATCGAAGAATGCCACGGACACATTGCGAGATGGCCAATTCAAGGTATCCACCTGCTAAGTTCTACATGACGACTCATCATTGAGAGCAACGTCTACGATAAAACTGCTTCCGTGTTCAACATAAGCTTGTCGACGTTCCACGGCAAGATTTAGTTACACACCATAAAGTAACACCTACAATCCGATATCAGCCCAATTCAGGATCTGCCGGTCCAGCTGTATCCAGGGATTTACCTAGTGCAATATTCGCTCGCCTTTATTCTGTTTTTGTGGTGTCTGTTTCGAAACCGATTGTATCTTTTTTGTAATCATAACCCTATCATCCGCATCAAAACGATGGACAACCCTAGCGACCCCATCTAACTCCAGCTTCTCGCCAAGGCCAGCGCTTCACAGCTGTATCCCACGTTGAGCGAGGACGCTCAAGCTTAAGAATAGAAGAGTTATAATAAAAGATTAATAATTGTTATTGTGCACTAATTACTTTCTTCTTGTATTGGATATTTGACAATTTGGTCTTTTCCAAATCGCTCTCATCAACCTTCACTTTTAAGTATAATTATTATTTCCCATTTTCACCTTTTATTGTTAAATTCCGCTTTTGCTTTCATCATTCATTTTCTAATTACCGAAGGTTTTAAATAGGAGTAAAACACGGAAATTTATTAGGTTTTTCATTAACGTTTTTTATACGTCAAGCTTGCACTGTTAATGTGTCTCAACTAAAAACTAAGTGTAAATTCAAATTATAATAAAATTAAAAAGTGATTATTAATAAATACACGATAATAAAACGGTGTTTTATTAAGAAATTATAACTATATGTTTTTGGTACTGTTTGAGAAGTTCACTAAGGTTCCATATGTTGGAAATCTGTAAAGGGTTATGCTCGTGATCAAAAAAAGTAAATGGCAGTCCATATTTGGACCTTCTCCTTTACTATTACAATTACTAGAAAAGTATTGATATTAGTAATCGCATTACTAAGTAATGCAATACAACCGCTCTGAAAGAGGTGTGGCCAGAAATGTCCTGAAATGTAATTACTTTTTGAAACACATTTTTTTGTTGTTCATTTTCAGTATTCATTCAATTGTTCACTGTTTTTAATAATAAATGGTTTTTCTCTTAAACGCTTATTTTTTACTTCTAGGACTATAAGTGACCAAAGTTGGAGATGAATATCTGCTACCTGCCAGAAGGTATTAACTGTTAAACAGGACATACTTTTTGTAGCCACCCGGTATTTTATGTACTAACAACAACTTATACATATTTTCTTTGACTGCCTACTGCATATTCAATATGATTCAGAATTTCCCACTAACACTTTCTATGTCAGATTTAGTACCAGTACAGTACTACGGTTTTTGGTTTCTGATTAAAATTTATAATCAATTTAGCAATAGACAAGTGAAATGTAAAGTTTACAAAATAAGACTCGTCAGGGAAAATAAAAAGTTGAACGGCCTCACCCAGACTTAAGGAAATCTCTCCGGATGATCGAAGATACAGGCAGAATTTAATTTAAATTTAAAGAAAATGAAATTTGATCTCCATCAGTATACTTATGTAGTTTGCTTGATAATCTGACAACAAAAAATGCAAAACTCTTATTAACATTCATAATAGCTAACGGTAAGTATTTTTGAAACTCGAGGTCACAGGAGATATTGAAGGTTAAAATCATTTCTATTTTGTGATTGAGTTTAAATAATGTTTAAATTATAATAGTAGATTTTCAAATTACTAATTTTTGTTTCTTAATACAAATTAGTACTACGTAACATAATTAATGTCATGGTTAACAGTTTCAATACAGGTTAATCAGTGTAATATACTTCTGTATTTTTCTACGTTATGCACAAAATGCAAGTTTTAAATAAGGAGGACGCCTTAACAATCACCGTAATTTCACAGTGGGAAGTATTTTGTTGTACTTTTGCGTGCAACTGGAAATGCGCCTTGAATAATTAAAAGTTTGTTTCTGCACTTTTTATTTTTTATCTAGAGAAATAATTTAGTTGCCGTATAAATATATTACTCTAATCTTAACGTTGATGGTGAAATAACGGGGTACTGCATTTTATATTTTAATAAAAGAAGAAAATTTCTATTCGAGTTTTATTTCTCATTTGGTTAATGATAGATATTATCTTAGAAACGTGTTGATTTCGAAAAACAAGGCAAAATATCTCAAAGATACACTTTAAATTATGCTTATTATGCATACACCTCCAAATAGTCCCTGACCTGCCTTAACTTAGAAAGTGGCACATGCATGAAAATTTAAATGATCAACTACTACTCTACTACATATTATGCGAACGTTTATAATTGAAATTTTATTTTAATACAAGAACTTCATTATTTTAAGTTACGGTCTGGTGGTTGTGTTACACATACGAAATACAATTATTATGGTTGGACTCTTGACTAGTTGAAACCACTGTTTCATGCATTCTACTTTTTAAATTCTTTGCAATGAAAATTTTAATAGTCTACTTGAAAATTAACATAACGCACGCAACATCTCTGTGCATGTTAGTTTCCCGTACACTGTTTTTATTATAAATATGCACTGGAATGATGTGCTATGGGCCAAAAAGTTTGCTATCGGTTCAAGTCCTCCTTTGAGATTGTATGAGCTGATTTAAATTAAATTCAGCATTGGGATCTCGTTTATTATGAGACAATCGGAGTATAAATTTTAATTTGACACTTATGTTAAATTCTGTTAAATTTATTTTCACGCTTACCTTCTGTTTTATTCTTAATGACTTTTTCTCTTTTGCTACTCTTCATTTACTTTTATTAATAATAATGAAAGTCCTTTAGTGAGTAATCTTCGGCAAGCCAGAACTCAGAAGTTTGCATCGTTTGCATTGTTTTTGATGCTAAAGATTTGGTCATACATTAACGAATTGTACAAAAGATCTGCGACCCCATCTTTAGTGTCTAATAATGGGCGGCCTTTTAGAGCGTTTAGCAGCGGACGGCTTTCTTGCTTACGCAGTCAACGGGCTAGTATTAGTCACTGGTCGCCTTCTCAATATCGTCTTCGACCGAATACAAATGGTCTGCAAAATCATAGAAAGATGTGTAATGCCAATAGCCTTTTCAATCCATCTAAGACTAAAGTAATTTTTTCCACCAAGAGGAAAAAACAGAAAGTTTAAAGGAACCTATACTGTATTACGGTAGACCTCTACCGCTCGCGCAGGAGGTCAAGTACTTAGAGGTGACCTTGAAAAGGAGATTAAAGTGGAAGTCATATGTTCACAAGGTGATAGCCTGGCAGCTGCGCTAGGTGGTAAGTAGACTTAGGTAAATCAGTTTTTAGATAACCTCTTGGATCTACTCGGCCATTATCATACCTAGAGTACAATATAGTTATCTTTGAAAGGCTGACCAAGCTACAACTTTTTGGCTGGTGCAATCAGGACAACCCCCACGGATTCACTTGAGATTTCCAACTTGGATAAGGGAACAGGCAAAGGCGACTCACTTCAGAATGCGGGTTGCAGGATTATGACTTGGAAAGGGATTTAACACAGGCCACGGCAGCATAGCTCAGTTAGTGAAAAAAAACTTCTTTGTCCACTTACAGAGTAATACAAGCGGACGATCAGTTAACGTTGCATAGGAAGTACTCAGAATTTGCTGGTTTTCTATACCGATGAATCACGTATGGATGATAGCCAATCCTCGGGAGCAGGCAATTTACCTAGAAAATCCTCGGGTGCAGAAGAGCTTCGCTCTGGGAAAGCACACCACACTTTGCCAGGCTAAAGTTTGTCATTCTGTCGGTAGCATATTAGGAAAAATGTTAGAATGACGGAGCAAAAAACATATATCTGCTTTGACAGCCAGGCGGCACTAAAAGCAGTCTGTGCACCCAAGATAAAAAATTTTCTTACGCAAATATGTATATGGAAAGAAGTTAGCCTTGTACGGGTTCCTAGGCGCAGTTGGATCCACGTCAACAAGAAAGCGGATGAACTCGCCAGACTGAGATCTGAAAATACCTGTTTAGGACCAGAACCCTTTCTAGGAATATCAAGACAACAAATCTCGTTAGCTTTAAAAGGCATGGGCTTAAGAGACTCAAAAGATATGCTATAGCTAAGCAGCAGTGGCTTTCGCCAGGCAAAAATCCATATAACCGGTTTTAACTTGTCAAAGTGTTCTAATTGCGGTCCTTACGGGCAGCTACTCCTTAAGAAGGAACCTGTCGCTCGTGCGTGTACAAGAAGACCCAATATGCGCTAAATGTGGAAATGGCGATGAAACGTCTTTCTATTGTTTTGGGAAAATGTGAGAGTTATGAGAGGCTGAGGTTTAAGACCTTTCAGTTCGTTATCCCGACAAGGGGAGAGTTAAGCCCTCTAGTTTAAACTGACATTCTCGCTTTCGTACGGAAGTCAGGTAGTAGGACCCTATACATGGGCCGAGATTTCCAGGCCCGACCCGACCCGTCCAGGCTGGAGACAAACTTGACGCGGCCCGAAGAAAACCCCGGCAACTCCTTAATCGGTCCGAGAGGCCCAAACAGCCTCAATGGTCTTAGAAGCCCAAATGACCCAATACAGAAGTCCAAAAGGCCCGACGGATCGAACGGCCCAAATGGCCCCACTGGCCCGTATGATTCAATTTGCCAAGGCTAGGTAAGATTTTTTTTTAAATTCTAGTTTCTTAATACATAAATAACGATAATAACGAAAGTGTAGCTTTCTTGAGAAATCACGAGATTTATCCGAAAACTTCAAATTGCTGTAACTTCTGACCTGTAGAAGATAAATTAGTAACTATTACATATTTCTAAAGGAGACTGAATGCTCTATAACTTCCTGTCTGACGACTTTTCTGTAAAACATAAGGCTGAAGAGTTAGAAAGATAACTTTGACGAAAAATGTGAGGCAAAAAAAAGTTTTTTGAAAATTATCGATTTTCGCTGACAAATATCTCGGCAACTATAACACATAGAAAAAAAATAAATATAGACAGACAGGAATTTTAATTCTTTTGTTTCGTAGGGAATACTTTTTACCGTACGACGCACCGTTTCCACCCATGCATGTGGTACAAGCGTTTGGTAAAGTATGGCATCAAGAACTCGTTTACAAAATGAACAAGCTACTGCCAGAAAACTTTAGAATCATACCTTTCTGATAAAAAATTCAATTGCACACGAAGAAACTCTCTCTAGCTTCTATCCGACCCAAGCAGGAGTACCACAGGGAAGTGTCCTTAGACCACTCCTCTACCTTCTGTATAGAGGAGATATTCCAACTACAAATGAAACCTTCATTGGAACCTCGCCGATGATACTGTGATGATAGCCACTGATTCAACGGAGATAGAGGCAGTAGGAAAACTTCAAAGCCCTGGATGCTGTGAGCGAATGGACAATACATTGGAAAATAAAAACTCAATGAAACAAAATCAACCCATGTCACGTTTGCATTGCGGAAAAGTGACGACAACCTAATCATCTTCCTCAATGTAATACAAATTCCTAAGAACGAATCTGCTAAATACTTGGGTTTCCATTTAGATGGCAGACACAAAAGAAGAAAAATGTACTGGCTAATTAGGCATAATTCCCAACTCAACCTAGATTCCAAAAGATTAATCTACCAGGCAATCTTTAAACCAATTTAAATATACGGTCTATAACTGTGGGGCTGTGCTAAAAAATCCAATCTCAAAATTATCCAA
>VTPC01000785.1:83480-95825 GCA_011009095.1 Ignelater luminosus
TGTTATAATTTATTACATGAACTAATTATTTGTTTTTTATTTTTTCCTCTTGTATTTATATTAATTGCAAAAATAGCAATTTTCGTTTGATTAATCGCTGTTTCATTAATCTGTATTTTGGGTTGGTACTAACCAACACCAGTAGTGGTACAGGCTGTGCCTGAAACATGGGTTTTAAAAAGATTAGATAGTAGTTGGAAGAAGAGAGACCTATTTTGTAAGCACGTTGCGAACGATTTTAACAATTGGATTATTGAACAGAAGATAAAAAAGTCGATTATCCCATTCTTGGACGGACATAAGTCTTATATGATGTTGGCACTTATTGTTAGTGCATTCTGTGACAAAAATCAAATAATTCTATACGCACTGCCTTCGAATATAACTCATATTCTGTAACAATTAACTCCAAAATCTCTATCAAAATGTGGGGTCACATACAGGGCGTTCTATTTAAAAAAATCCAATATGGCGTCTATACGAAAAAACAATTGAAGATTTGTTTTTAATTCCTTTTGCAAAAAACGGCAGAATATACCTATTTTAAGCTCTCCAAATTTTATTTGTCTATTTCTTGCCGTTTCTGCGGGAGCAGCGTGTTTCCATACTTTTTGGCGACCCTGTACATCAAATATTACAAAAACTCCCGCATTGCTGCTCAAACATACCTAACCGACTTTCCTGAAAGAAGACAACCGGACATTAAGATATTTAACAGATTAGACCGTTTTGATAACAGAGTAATAACGACTAATACACTTGTACAGTGACCAGCCAGAGCAACGGACTTGTCACCTCTCGACTAGTACTTGTGGGAAACTATAAAAAATAAAGTGTATGGAAGTCATTTCAATTACAATAATGTAGAACACCTACCTGAAGCAGTGGTGGATGCATTTAACAGAATCAAGCGCAATACATTTCGTCAAGTATCTAACAGTGTTGAAAAACAGTGTCGTTTGTGTTTGGCTAATAACGGACAACATTTTGAGTATTTACTCTGATTTGTCGTCATTTTAATAGTTAGCGGTATTACATTGTTTTGTCTTGTTACATTTTGTTAAAAAATAGTTTTCACCTTCATTTCTTATTGTGCCTACTTGATTTAAGATGAAAACAATTAATATTGTCGGTATTTTTTATTTTAAATATATGTAGGTTGTTTAAATCGTTAAAAAGAGGAAAAAGATTCTATTTAATCATGTAAAAATCCAATATGGCGCCCTTTTAAAAAAAGAATGTTGTCATTAACATGTCGAAATCCGCCATCCTGAATTTTGTTTTGGCATCATTTTTAAGCGTATCTCATTGAAGCAAGCAACTTTCATATTAAAACGTTTTACATAGCTTTTTAAATTACGGAGATATTTGACTTTTTAGAAAATATCAATTTTCACTTTTTTGGAATAATTGCTAATCGGTTATGAATTCTAAACTTTTTTAACCTAAATTTGAATCGGCATACAAAATTGCACAACATTGTCCATTTAACCAAATCTCTAACTATAATAATAAGAAAATTACCCATGCAATCCCACTCGATCTGGGACACACAAGTTTAGATGTAGGTAAAAGCATATTTTTTAAATACTTTCTATTGTTTTAGATTTATCGCCCAACAAGTGGAGAAAAAGACCGAAAATTTGTTTTTAATCAAAGATCTTGTTAAAAAGCACGAGAATCTTGTCTTGTGTAGATTATTTTAATAAAAGCTGAGACTAGTCTTGTCTTGAACATTATAGACAAGACAAGACAAGATCTAGAAAGGTTTTGTCTAGTCGGCAACACTATTTCTGTTTTGACATCTTCAAAGTACCTACTTCTGTATAGAGATAAAATTTTTTTCATAGTTCTCTCCAATAAATAAGGTAAGTTCTATAAACCAAATTCTTAGTTAAAATACTTTGGACGTCATATACGAGATTTTGTAGTTAAGTTACCTTGAGAGTAAAACAAACCTATCTATCTCTATCTTATTAATTACAAACCACATACTTCTTCCTTAACCAATTGTAGCAATGTTAATAAAAATTAAAGTAAATTAGAAATTAATAAAGGATGAAAAGTGTGGTTTGTAATGGACAAGAAAGAGATACAAAGGTGCGTTTTATCTCCAAAGTAACCTCAGATTCGTCACGCGCACGTTCTCTATTGGCGATTTGTACGGAGTGAGCAACATACATTAAAGGGGCCCACACATTACGTTCTTTTTACATGGGTAAGAACGACACAAAATCGAAACGTGTAACAAAAAACCATCCTTCTTCCTCTCATCCAAAATATCAGTCACCGCCTGAAAAAGACCGTCCGGTTTAAGGTCAGTTCACATATCACAGGGCCATGGCAGCGTCGTGTCATGTCAGGGACGGGATAAAAATATCGTAGCAAACATTTTGAATGGGTACATTCAGACTCGTCTGTCACAGTGGCGCTGGCAAGCTTCAGAAACCGGACCGGAACTAAAAAGTGCACACACGTATCGTTGTCAACGATATTTTTCAGCAATCCCGTCCGTGATCATGACGCATTTCATCGAGAACGATGAATATTTAATTGAATCGGTTAGAAAAAACAGTGTCTTCTATGATTTATCCCATACATAGATTCTAACGTAAAGGATAAGATTTGGAAAAATATTGGCCGAGAAATAAACAGTGATGGTAAGTATATACTTTATATTTTATAATTATTTTATTATTATACCCTTTGTTCTTGCCATGGTACGGAACTAACCTCCGAATTAAAATATGTTTTGAATATTTCTCTAAAACGCGAAAAGCCGCGTTAGTGTCATTTCCACCCTGACTAGGAAGACTTTCGAGTGTTATTATTTCTCTTGTCATTGCGATTGTTTCATGTGTGCTTGTATTCATAATCGCATTTGAATTATATTTTTTTATAAAATTATGAAGAATACAACTAGCCAGCAATATGTTATTTACATTTTCTGGTAGGGCTTAGATAAGCCTATTGTATATTCTAAATTTTTGCGACAAAATACCAAATGTGTTTTCCACAAGTCTTCGGGCTCGTGATAAACGATAACTAAAAATGCGTTTAAAATCATCCAGATTTTGTCCTGGATATGGCTCATTAGGTATGTTTTGAGCGGAAAAGCTTCGTTCCCTACAATAACATACGAAGCTTCAGTCGATGTGCCTGGCAATACTGTTTCTTCTGGTATAGATAAGATTCCTCGTTGAAGTTCGCAGATATCCCACCGCGCCGTCACTAGTTTTGCCATAGGCAATCCCATCCATGGCAACAAAATTAGAGTTAGCGTCAACCAGGGCTAATAAAACGATGAATAAAGTTTTTTTTAGTTCCATTATTCAGAGGAGCCTGGAAGGCAACGTGGCAATAAATTTTCATTTCTCTTCGATGGGTCTTGGTAACATCTGAGTCATCAATTGTTCAGTTATTATCTTACATGTCTCCATCACAGTTTCATGCACTGTGCTATGACCTATGCTGTAGCTGAATTAAATGGTTTTCTGGGAATCACTCTTTGATAGATAATGGCCCAACTGTCCGATGTTTTGTCCCAATAGAGCATTGAAATTTTACTTATTTTTGATTCCGTTTTATTAGAAATGTCCAAATACAGCGGTTGTTCCAATTAATTATCCGGCGACCCAATTAGGCGGAGTCTACTGTATTCGGTTCTGGTCTCAAACCAACCTGTATATCACCAGTGTCTGAATCTTCAACATCAAAGCATGTTGCTGGCGTGTAATAAGTTGTGTAGAGCACAACATGCCATTACCACCTTTTCAATATTTTCCAATTTCATATTGATAGCGGTATGAAATATTCGAAATCTGATAGCCAAAACATCAAAAACATTTTCAATTATACGGCGGCTTCTCGATAATCTTGTAGCTAAATATCTTTCTGTAGTTGTTAAGTTGCTTTCTGGTGAAAGGCTTCAAGAAATCGCTCCTCAAAGCAAAAGATTCATCTACAAAAACAAATGGTAGTAGTTTTTCAGTATTATTGTTATTAAAGGTCTAGGCAACTGAAAAGAGCCGTTTTTCTATCGTAAAATACACCCCCGTCGAATACTTGACCATTTTTCATCCAAATAGTTTGCAATACATTTCCATTCTTCTTCTATTTTAGAGAATTGTAAATGAAACAATCCAAAATGTCATAAATGCATTAAATAAGCTATAAACTGATCAATTTATTTTAGGGCGACTCACACTGTGACAGCTATCTACACAGTCTCCACTCTCATCATCACTAGATGAAGCTACCCAACCAAGCGAGACACAACCTTATTCAAACGCTTCGACATGCTTCCAATCACGCTCAACAACACGCTCCACATCACGTTCAACATCACGTACTGCATTCCAGCGTGCAACACACGTCACTACTCCTAAGTCTGAGGTGAGAAAAGGAAGAATATCACTGACGACACTTGAGAGAAAGTAGAACGAAAATTGCCTGATGAAAACAAGGACGACTTTGACGTGGTTGGTAAAAACATTGCCCACAAGTTAAGAAAATTGTCAAAAAACACGGCCGTGTTAGCAGAGAAGTTTATTATGGACATCCTACTTAAAGCGCAGTTAGCAAAACATTGACAAACATTCAAAAGTCATTATTTGAAATTTAGCAATGCAGCAACATCCACCTCCGATGCTTACTTATACCACGCTACTACATTCGATTGCTGATAACGCTAGTAATCCAGCGCTACTACAACTACAACCAGGCACCAGTTTTAATACAGAACATTTCTTCTCTCCATATGATCCTACAAATCTTGACATGAAATTACATACGAGGGGGACCCAAAACAAACTGGAATCGTGTTGCCAAGCGCGGCACGTTTGTACAGACGTCTGTCGCTAGGCGTAGTGTAGCCCGACCCTTCTGCAGTCAGTAAACCAAGCGGCAGCACAGTGAGAGAGTGTGCGCAGTTTCTGTGAATTATTTAGTGAGAGCTGTATTGTGCACGTGGCGTTATTTGACATGGCGAATTCTGGTGAACAACGCGCGGCTGTGAAATTTTGCTTCATGCTCGGGAAAAATGCCGCGGAAACTTTGTTATGTTGAGGACTGCTTACAAAGATGATGCTTTAGGTAAAATCCAAGTGTACGAGTGGTTTACTTGCTTCAAAAGAGGAATAATTTTGATCGCCGATCTTCCTCGCACTGACCGTCCATTAACCGCACAAACCGACAAAAAATGTGGGAAAAATTAGCGAACTTATGCAAGAAGATCGACGGCGGACCATTGATGAGCTAGCTGAGTTGTGTGGGCTGTCCTGGAGCTCAATTCAGCGAATTTTGACCGAAGATTTGAAAATGAGAAAAGTGGCTGCCAAATTTGCCGTCACAACAAAAGGAAAGTCACTTGGGAGTCTACCGTGAAATAAAATAACAGTTCGAAGCTGACCCGGGTCACTGGCGATGAATCTTGGTGCTATGTCAATGGAAGGCACCGAATTCTTCTCGTCTAAAGAAAGCTCGTCAGGTGAGATCAAACGTCAAAATAATGCTCATCTGTTTTTTAATGGGAGAGGGATCGGATCATCAGACGGTGATCGAGCATTCTACCTAGAGGTTTTAGAAAGGTTAAGCAACAGTTTGCGGAAGAAACTCCCCGATTTGTGGCAATCTCATGACTGGTTCTTCCACCAAGACAAAGTACCCGCTCATACGGCGCTTTCTGTGCGCCAATTTTTAACCAAAAATGATATGACTTCGTTAACCCACCTTACTCGCCTGATTTGGCACCCTGTGACTTTTTCTTGTTCCATCAAATGAGAAGGGACATGAAAGGAACACGTTTTGCGGATATCAACGAGGTGAAACAAAAAACGCTGGAGGCCCTAAAAGGCATCAGAGTAAATGAGTTTAAAAAGTGTTTTGAATAATGTAGTGAAATAAAAGGTTGGGTAAGTGTATTCACTCCAATGGGGAGCTTTTTGAAGGTGACTGATGTCTGTATCACAAAACAATAAATAAAGTTGGTTTAAATGAAGAATTCCGCTTTTTTTGGCCCCCCTCGTAAGTAGGAAATATAAACACATTTACAATATTACAACTTTAAATTTTTGTAATTTTTTAATGTCGCAGTAAGCCGTTCGTGAGCTGAGATAGCTTTTCTTAACTGAGTGCCTTATTTTAGGATTTTAATGGCGTCATCAACTTCGGAAGGGTAGCATAGGTTTCATTATCCATTCGCAGATAATTAAACCAATCCCCAGGTTCTAGTAGTAGTTTTTTTAAAAGCCACTCTTTCTTTACCGCTAATGTCGCCGCTACTGCATACAAATATATATGTTTCATATGAAATATCTATGTAAATAATTCACGATTTTGCGGTCAAGAGCTGCTCACAACTATTAGTTTTGAACGGCAGTATGTACACTCTCACGTTCATCGTTCTTACCCGAACAATTTTTTACCCGTCGGTTTTAAATGTTGGGCAAAATTGTGTTAGAAACAGCAACAGCATATCACGTCATCAGAAACAGTCAAAAAACTATAGTCGTCAGATCTGGAGATCCACCGCGAAATTTGACAACACTGCTTGAACTATTGTTTACTATTAAATCATAAGGTTACTAGATATTTGAACCACAAAATCTAATGATATCTGTTGGTTAATAAAAATCACGGATTGTTACAAATGTCAAAATTATTTTTAACCTAACACGGGGACTATATATCATTTTAAATTAATGAAAATGCTGTTCAGGTTTATTTTGCAGTGCGACATTGCGATTATTTGTTGTGTGCATAAAAATTTCATTAATCCAAATTCTACAAACTACTAAAAGCAAATAAGATTCTTGCAGAAATTGTCAATATTTCATTTATGACGGATACATAACCTAGAATTATTTCAAATTCAGATTTGAAGATTACGTTTGACTACGAATGAAGACAGAAAAAACTGAAATCGGTAATTTCTAAGTGATGATTTAATTTTGTGAAGTTGGTAGTGTACAGAAATTGTAGTTTTGGTTTTGTTTTACGTTTTTCTTTGATACTTATTAAAATGAAAACAGATCCGGTAAATTTACATAAAAAAAAATATTTAAAAATTTAATTTATTTCTAATGAATTACTTTTAATGTTAATTACCATTTTGCAGCAATAACAACAACGTAGTAAAAACAAAATGCAAATTTATTCTACATTATTACCGATAAAAATAATTTTATTATTTTAACTAATGCTGAATTGGCAACATGGTGAAATCAATATGTCAAAACTACCCAATCTAAAAATCATTTTTGTTTAACCTCAATCAAATTTTTCAGAGTGAAATATGTCAGATTCTCACAGGTTACTCGGATATCCAAGTTTTAAATTTTAAATTGTGCCAAAAGCGTCAGAAACATTGCATCATTAAATAAAATACTCGAACTTAAATCATTTCTTTCTTATGGAATTCAAATCAAATTTAGATTTTAATGACAACTTGAAAACTAAATAAAACAAAAGTTGTACATATTTCCCATTTCGAAATAAAAATTTTTTTAAAAAAACAACTCATTTTATTGCATTTTTGGTGTTACACAGAAAATTTATTTGACAATTGAGGTATCAATTGCCTTAAATACTATACATTACAACAATGTGGTAGACCACAGCAAGCTCTGATCATGTTTAATTTTCTCCACAAATTTCTGATAAATAAACCGATACTAAACGTTTCCAGTTTTGATAGCTAGTACAGTTTCATTTTTTAATCTAACGAGGTAGAAAACCCATAAATAGTCTACATTAGGTGTAAGTTTTATAAATATACAGCCAATTCTAATTAAAACAAGTATGAAATGTATTTACAGACTAAAGTATGAAATGCAGAGCAGCGAGTGTACAATTCAGCTCGATAAATTTATAAAAAATATATGTCCCGTAAAATGGAAAATCAAACGAGCCAATATGTAAGTGAGCGTAGTATACTATAACGAAATAGGTGGGAATCACGTAAAGCACCAATATTTTCAGTACTCTTATGTTTTTAACGACCATCGTGTTGTTTGTATTAGCTCCCTACGTTTTAATGAGTTAACTTTAAGCTTTTTCCCATTGATTTGTGACTTCACGTTAACCGGAAAACCGGAGTTTCGTTTTTATACGAGACGCGAGTGAGAAATAAAAGGGGACTCCGTGCAGGACAATACGCACGCAAACACGCAATGTATTGAGCTACAATGAGTGAGTTTGGGTGCTTGTCCTATCCCAAGCTGCCGACTGTAGAGTAGGTCATTAACCCAGGTCCATATGTGTGTGTTCTCTGTATATGTGTGTGTATGTATTCGTAAGTTGTATATGTATTTGTTGAACGCACGCACGCGAACGAAAACTGGCGGGAAAATTTGTTGTTCTGCTGATGCGTAGCTCGTTCTTCTCTCCTCTCATATAATACAACACATACACTCACATACATAAATGCACACGCAGGGGAAGGTTAAGTTACTTACAGGAAGGAAGTTCATGTTTGTTATTCTAATTGAGGTTATGGCCGCAGATTATTATAAAAATTATACCATAAAACAAAGATCATACGATTATGTTTGTTTTTTGTACCTCTTCCATTCTATTCTCACCTATACAACTTCTTGAGCTTACATTTCTTTAAAAGAAATTTAATTTTTAAAAAAATATTAGTACAGCTGGCATGTTTGAAGAAATTATTCAAACATCAACAATATTTATGTAATTTCTACTTGAGCACAATGAACCATACAACTATTAATTCAATGACACTTCTTAATTTGGCTTGATAAAATTCAGATAATGACTGTTTTTAGGTTCACCCAAATGTAGCTATGTGGGTTTATGAATTAACATGTGGGAGTTTTATAATTTTGCTTAATTAAATTTTGATACAATAAGTAAATCGATATCTTTAAAACGTAATTTTCTGCTGTTTGAATTACATAGGGCATGTAGGTAGAACTTTGTTTATTTTGATGTTTCAAAAATGGTTGTCTAATTTCATTCTTATAGTAATAATTTGCTGATAAATATCGAATTAGAATTAAATAAAACGAAAAATATCCAACAATTCTTGGCGTATCAGAAACAGGGCATTTTCTAGAAGACTCTTCGTTTTTAATTATCGTCGAATGCATACTTAATATGTAATATCAAGAAAATCGCGTTATTCACCAATACGGATAAATTAAAGTATCAAGTATTTTAACTTAGCTTCTGCCGTTGTGTACAGATAGTTTGCGCAAACAGAAGCCACATTGGTAGACTTACGTCAATATAAATCAATCTAGTCTATTTGGGTTTATATCAATCCGGCCCAAGATAGTTGCGAAAGTAGACTCTTCATCATTAACCAAGAGGCCCAATAATCTTATGATCTTAAAGTAGTCTTCTCATTCAAAGTTTGTTGTGCACACAAAAATGGTTTCTTTCAGTTTGAACCACATCAGTATCGACTACCATTTTCAGAGTAACTGCATAATACTCAATATTCCTGTCTGAGTTTCGCGCAATTTCATTCACGTATGGCAATAGTTAAGAGGCCATTATAGCGGGAGCGAATAATCTCATAATGACCTTTAAATTAAATTTCATCTAAGTAGGACAATAGCCAAGAGGCCCCATGTAGTGGGCACCACTAATCTCACGATGATTACAATAAAGTGAGTTCATTCTTTCCCAAAAATATAATATAAACAGGAGTTGTTTCCTCTAGCAACAACTATATCGGTACCGACTATCATTTCCACAGTGCACTTTTCTGATATTCCTAGCTGAGGTCCATACAGTTTCATTAATGTAAGACAGCAACCAAGAGATCCCACGTACTTGGCACCGATAGTCTTATTATGATCTACAAAGTAGATTAACTCTTTCATCCAGAAATACAATTTTATGGTGACGCCGAAACGCGGGCGGCCTTAGTATTTAGGCAACTGCGGAGTTTTGAACCTTTGCATCCCTCGGGACGCAGTATTAGATACCTTTTGACCTAAAAGACTTAAAGTGATATTAACTGTCTGAAAGGAAAACTTTATCGGCTCGAATAAGTTAACTTACTCAACAAGCCCAACTGGTTCACAAGAGGATGAAGAGTGGTGAATATTCAGAAGACCAAAATGCATGTCCAATTCAGAGATATATCTACGATTTGCCCATTCGTCTCCCTTTCAAAAGGTTGATAACAAATAAAAAAAATCCAAATTAATAATAAAAGTAATTGTTCATACGTTCATTGACAAAACAACATTCCTAACTACAACCGCCAAACGGGTTCAAGATCAATTAAAAGATTTAAAGTCTTGGTTTTATATCAAAGTCTTAATCTAAATTCTACACCAAACCCCCATTTGCTTTTAGTTACTTTATGTACCAAGTAATCTAAAACGATTGATGAAAGTTTTAATTTCCGGTGAAACAAAAATATTTTGAGGATTGGTGGCACTACAGCTATTGGAAGTTGAAAAGCTAATACGACAGTAAAGAATACAGCTGCAACAACAGCGAATTATATTGTCAAAAACCGTTAAAAAAACTACAGTCATCAGATCTGTAAATTTATCGCTAACTTTAGCGACCCTGTATGCACCACTGTTCATTATTATTTTCGCCATATTTACAAAATTCACCACCATCGTTGGTTGATAAAAATAGCAAATAGCGGCTGGTTAAGTGACAGTTAGCAACATCACGAACTCTAAGCTGCAAAAATTACTGAAACGTTATCTGAAAACATTTTAAGCAGATTTAATGTAAATCCGTTTCGGTTCCTGCTTGAAAATTTGCAAGATATTGAAAAATATTCAGTTACGTTGCATTAACGTTTGAAAAGACGTCAAAATATCACAGTTCAAACATGTCATATCAGGATGTGAAAAGGACGTTATTGTATGGCTAATAAACGTTGTTTTGACGTATTAAAAACTGAGATGGAACAAAACTGACGTCTTAATGACATCAATTACTCGATTTGGTTTAAATCCCTCAACTACAGGCGCTGATTCTTTTTATCGATGAAGCAAATTTTTCCAGAGATGTAATTAGGAACTTCCATAATAACCATGCGTGGGCTAATGAAAATCCACATGCGGTACTCGACTGTTTTCAATATCAATTTTCATTAAACATTTAGGTTAGAATTGGGGGTGACTGGCTAATTGGACCGGTATTTCTACCAGGAAGACTTACCGGGGGGTGTATCGAACTTTTCTGGAAGAATCACTGCCTAGGTTTCTAACGGATGTATTACTGGCAACGAGAAATGTAATGTGGTTTATGCGCGATGGCGCACCAACACATTTAAGTGCGCTTGCTTGTGATTTTTTAAACGCAACATATAAAGATCGCTGGATTGGTTGAAGTGGGCTTCACTTATGGCCTGCCCGGTCTTCAGATTTAAATCCATTGAATTTTTATTTATGAGGCCATTTTGAAACATTAGTGTACACTACTCCAGTGGAAAATGAAGAAGATTTAAGAAATCAGATAATTGAGGGGTGTAATGCAATAAGAAACAACCCTGGTATTTTTGAAAAAGTTCGGCAGTCAATGAGGAGAAGATTGGATGCATGCATCCTAGCTGGAGGTCGTCATTTTCAACAGTTTTTGTAGATTAAGAATCTTTACATGTAATATGAATTAATAAAGTCTTACTTTTTTTCTAAAAGCTTTTACCGCCCTGTATTTTCGAGGCAAAGCGTCTTTCTGAAAATCATCCAAGGACAAGAAATCGTAAAATAACCCAAGGAATAACCCTCTGAGTTCTTGTCGCATGTTATTAAAACACCCTATATAAAAACAAGTAATAAAACTGTGCTACATGAACAGAATCTGGTGACATCTATGAAATATTGCTTGCGTTACTACCAATGCAGAAATGGATAAGTATTTACACAATTAATTAGGTGTTGATAAAATAAAATTAGCTAACCAAGCGGTAATTCGATTAATCACCAAACTAGCGTATCGTAATTGTTTGTTAATAGTGGTAAACTTGACCGAGACGTGTGCATCGTTTTAACCATTCCCATAGTGGTCTATTTACGCCCATGAAATTAAAAATTTTTACTAGTGTAAAACCTGACTAAAAACATGGCCCATGCAGGCTTCTAGATCAGACTACAAAGAATTCGTTTTAAATTTATTGTTTGAGAAACGCAAATAATAATAATTATTACACTGTTACACTGTACTGTACACTTTTGTGCTTTTACCCCTTCTTTTCTGAAATAAAATTTACTAGAAAAATAAATAAAATTTGATTAATTGCCATTAAGGTGATTATTAAACAGCATCCATCAAGTAGGTGAGGAAGTGCATATCGAGCAATACATTTAAAAGCAAACAGGGCCGGCTTAGATTTGTATAATTATA
>VTPC01000786.1:0-17022 GCA_011009095.1 Ignelater luminosus
CCACCAGTAGAGCGCTTTCCCTGAAGTATCACTTTACCATTAATCAAAAACCAGCTTTCTGTAGAGTTTGATTTGAATAAACTGTTAGGATTTCTGTCATGAGCAGCGAGCACTGAGAATAAATTCTTAGATAGCCCAGGAACATACCAAACATCTGAGAGTACTATGTTCTGACCATCAACTTTTGATTTTACCAAAATCTTTCCTGCTCCTACTGCCGGCAAAATTTCTGTTCCTGCTCCTTTGACACCACAAGGGCTCTCAAACTTGTAAAATTCTGTGAAATACTCTATACTATTGCTGACATATTTTGTCGCTCCATTGTCGACAGGTAGCTGAATCTCCCTCAACTGAGAAGGCCTCTGCCTCTACTAAAAGGATGGAAGCGTCAGTAGCTGCTGCTGATTCTGACCTCTTTGGTTTTCCATTGGCTGTCCACTTTGGATACTGATATATTCAATGACCTTCTAACTTAGTAGTTACAGACATCCCCTTTCTTAACTTTAGACTTTTACCTCGGGTCTTCTTAGAAGTATGTTTTACCTGTAATGCCTCTTGAATAACTGAGTTGCTGCTACCACCCTTCAGAAAGTTCCTCTCGTAAGCACACAGCTGAATAACTAACTCATCAAGGGTTTTCTTAGTGCTATCCGTCAACATCATCCAACTTGATTGAAAAGAATTAAAACCACTAGGTAAGATACTTAAAATCTTACAAACTATCATTAGGTCAGGTAAAGTATGTTCTTTTCTTTCTTTCAATCCATTGTTTATTTCATGCCACATGCTTTTTAATTTGGCAAAATGGGTTGACACATCATCTGTTGATGTCCAACCAAACTTGAAAAAATCCGAACAGATATTAAAAAGTTGGTCTTTTGATGTTGCCTCATAGTGAACTTTTAACGCTTCCCAAGCTTTAAGGGCAGTTTCCTGGTCCATGATTTTCTGATATGCTGTGTCTGTTACAGCACTGGCAATCATGGATTTTGCGTAGCTGTTAGCCTTACGAAAAAGATCACTCTGTTCGTTATGTTTCTTGACTTTATCTTCCGTAGCTAAGCTTGCCAACGCATCTGGTTTTTTAAGCTTTCCATCGATTACATCCAGGGCACCTTCATGATAATCAAGAAGGTCCCTGATCTTTCTTTTCCACATAGGCCAATCAGCTTCACTACTCAATGGTCTTATATGCTTTGAAAGGTCCATCGTATTTATTTACAAACACTATGTCACAAAAACTAGTACAAGCATACTGTAACCCATAACACTTTAATTAACTTGAACGATTATGAAAAAGAACTGTTTTATTACTAAAGAAAAAAAAATGTTTACATCTTAGAAAAATGTCAACAACGTACTGACAAAAGCCTCCTTAATAATCTATGAATACAATAAAAACAAGGGCAACACTGCAACAAAAATGACATGACTTCTTTTACACAAACTTTTTCCATCACTCTCATGACTTAACTCGCTGGTACATTTTGTAATTCCTACTGCTATTGAGCTAATCTGACTTATACCCTTTTGCACATATAAATATGAAGCAATTTCGAGTCTAAACATGACTTAACCCCGTTTTTACAAAATTATGTCGTCACTTTTTTCACCCCCAACAGCTAATTATCAGATAATATATTTCGTAACGTTTGTATGAGTTACATTACTTTTTAAAATAAACGATGAAATCTCTTTTTATTACACTTTCGACGCCCTACAGAAAGCGATGAACATTTAGTACGTTTTATTAGTTTTTCTAAAACCATATCCTTTCTTGCATGATATACAGATAAATGGAATTACAGATTCAAAACTTATCTAGACTAGATGTTTATGTATAAAATCCATTCTATAAAAATAACTACATGCCAAACAATAAAATTTAATGTTTTTAAATGTACTACACAAAAATCAAATTTATTACTAACAATAAGAATTAATTTGCCTACGAATTTTTAATTGAAACTGTTTGGTTTTTCTCTGCTTCAAATTCCTTTTTTCCCACAATTTCTCAAATTCTTGTATAGATATTGAAATAATTCTGACAGGAAAACCATACAACATAATTTAATAGCATTTTTAATACAACAACACGTGATATTTGTGTGTAATTTAAAATCTAGTCAGAATCCCAAGCAAAATGACAGATTAACTGAACACAATATCTGACGGCCACTTTGCCATCATCCAGTTAATTCAATGAGCGGCGTGAGGCTTTAAACAAACAGTAAAAGGACGCGTACTACAAGGTCCTCACTAACCCTCGTAGATGACACGCGTCTTTGCCTTTTCAGCACGTGCCATGGGGGCGAATGTAACGCGGACGCGGCACACAAAAGAACTGTTTTGCTATAGGAATCTAAATTAAGCACACGATTTTCTCGCTTTAATAAACCGCAATTGTAAAATATTCCCATGTCCCTGTTTACACTTATTTGTATTTTGTTAGCTGCAAAACCAATATATTTTGAATTAGAAATAATTGTTCTTTATTCGGCAATAAACTTCCCTAGACAACTTTAGTGCTCACAACAGGCTCCGGTGGTCAGTTTACCCGCTCCTATAACATAATAAAACTCAGTGCTTAAACCCGACCGGACAAAGCCGCGGCTGAGGTAAATTGCCGGCCTGGATTACCCGGATTTGTTTAGGAGCTCCGGCACCTGCAAGGCCAACCTCGCTTCCGGAACCAAGGACAACAGAACATCGTATATATATAGGAGAGTGTAATTTAAACACAAATGAAAGAGCTTTCTAACACTGTATTATACTATACTTGACTAGTCCCTTATTTTCTGTGATTACAAAAAGATTCCAGACTTTTAAAATTAAAAGATATTTTCGGACGGCTGATAATAAACAATTCTAAATCTACCAATCTGCAATAAGAGAGATTAGATTAGTTATAATAATAACATGAGGTTACATAATAATAATTGAATAACACTTTCTAAATGTAACAGCATTACATAGTAACTAACAGTTAATATATTAGCATGAAAATACAAAGACATGGTAATGGCCTCCAAAAGGAACAATGCCGGAGAAGTTATAACAGATATAATCCTAGGCGTTCCAACAAACCGAGTTGGACAATGGGAAGATCCTGATCGTGGGTATCCTGGCCCGAGTCCGCATTTCCATTACAAAGCAGCCCTTTGTGCGCGAACATCGCACCTCACACAATTCCCTTTTGGTGATGTATTATTGCCCTCGACGTTACAGTTAACTCTAGAAACCCACCTAGAAAAGAAAATAATATCAACATTTTACAACTATACGATTTTAGGAAAATAATTTGTGCTTTGTGGTAAAAGGCGTGTAAATTATTATCAAACTGAAACTGTACCGAAACCACATTAAAGTGATTTAACTTGTACTTTTCATTTTCTTATGATTTTCTTCTTCTCTCTTTTTCATCTTACTTATTTCAGATTGTTTACTAAAATTTTTTATTTACATTAATACCGACATTTCTAAAAGATCTAATAGAATGAAGTTTCCAAATTCTAACCGTACTATGAGTGTTGAGCTACTACATACAAAATATTCTATTTGCATCAGTCTTCTATTTGTTATTAAAGATAAAATTAAGAAAAGCAACTCCAAATCCAACTAATGAAAGTACTATCTAGTTTTGCCTAACTAAGTACAGCTAAGTACATTATTTACTATTTGAGTGATTACTGAAAAGTTATAAGTCTGTGGATTTGAAATTATCTTTGTTTCTTTAAATTATTTCTTTTACTAAAACGCACACATATTTTAAACATCAGTATAGGGACATAAATTAATATAGAACCTGCTTTTACGGAAATGACACAAGATACTTAGGAAATCACAAAAGTTTTCTGCTGAAGAATTTTAAGTTAGTTTTTTATGTATCAAATGCCTTTTCAGCATCAAGATACCTTTGTGAAACATACATATCTGCTTTGAGTAAAAACCAGTGTGGCTTTGTCTGGAAATGAACTAGAAGGTCTTGATAATTTGCAGCTTACTGTTTTTCCCAGCTTCTTTGTTGGTGACAGTAAAACTAAACTTAATTTACGTTTTGCTAATTGGTCGAATTATAGACGACTTGCAAGTGATATTAGTAATTATACAATAATGTGTGGTCAATTCTATCAATGTATTAACTGAGCTTCTCTCTTGTAAACCGTTTTTTCTTAAAAAAAACTAAGCTCATCATTTCTGTGGTCTAATCGACAACGTTTTCTTTATTTAATGTGACCATATTTTATTTTTCAGATTTTGCAGCACCGTTTGTGCTTCACAGGAACTGATTCTTTATTTCGTACAAATTTTATTCGAAGAATAACCATCAGTTTGGTGGATTGAGTATACAAGTTCCACTAGGAACTCCAGATTTTAAAAATGTACTGTTGCCGAACCATCAAACACTGATTACGTTTGATTTGAACATAGTAGATTCAGTCCCCAAAGTAAAGCAACAAACCTGATTAGTAGTCTGAAGCTGAAATAAGATTGAACAATCCTTACGTCTACCATAAATCACTCATCCAGGCTAAACCCGAAACAGACGACATCAAGAGCTGACATCATACATCTTGGTCAAATACACATATACTAACGTGCCTGTGGCGTATTTTTTGCCTTGCGGAGGGCAAGCAAGTTGGGTTACTAGACCTACGAAATCGATTTAGGTGCCTTACAATGGTTACTGGGTAATTAGAAAGATGCAAGAGAATGTTCTAAGCAGGGACACCGCTCCTACACGATGGAATCGCACTAGGCCGGTCGGACACGTTTCAGCACTATCGGAACCGCTCAACGGCCAACGAAGATGCCGGAAAAGCGTTCTTGTGAGTCGATTGCCGCCGGAACTGCTCAACAGCCAACAGAAACAATCAATTCCACAAGTACAAGGAAACTGGGCAAAACGGTCAGGATAAGAGCACCTTATCACCTTTCGGACTCACCATTCACTCACTTACTATTTTCACTGGATACTCACTTCTCGACTGGAGGCTGGAGTTGAACTGGATGATGACAGGAACTGCCCGTTTGACGATCGGGCGCTTGCACTTATACCGGTCAGTTCCGGGGCGCTACAAGCGGAGGCAAACTGGAGATCCGCATGAGCTCGATCTTTTAGTCGAATCTTTCCGGCTGTGCCTTGTTTTAAAAATCCATCAGGCTTTACGGGTCTACGTCGGATCAATTTGGCCTTTCAGTCCTATCAAGCCGTTCTAGCCTGTCGGGCCGTTTAGGAATGTCGAGCTTTTTCGGCTTGTCGTTATTTTGGAACCAATCTGAAGCAGACTGGACTGATATCTTTTACGCACTAAGTCGTACGCGTACTTAACTGCGCTAAATGATTGTTGTACTAACTTAGATAGGCGTTACGTTCGAACTCACCCGGACAAACACTATATCTTCGTGCTGAACCGAAGAGAAAGATTTTCATATACACCAGACCAAGAACTTTTTCTTACTAAGTCAGACGGATGTTAATTTTGTACGGATTGAGGCGGACATTACCTTTATACTGAACCAAAACGGAAAATTTTCGTTCTACCTTAGAAGTTTCTTAGTCTGGCTTTTGCGCAGACCTGCCCAAAGCTCGGATTTAGGTCGAGCCGGGCTTCAGTTTTTAAAGAGTAACTCGGATCTGTCGGGTCGTTTGATCTTATGGGGCTTCTAGGGTATGTCGGGCCTCTCGGCTCTGTCGGGCCTCTCGGCTCTGTTGGTCTCCCGGCCCTGTCCAATTATTAGGGCCTGTCTAATCGTTCAGCCGGCTCGAACTGTCGAGCTTTCCAGCCCTGTTGGGTTTCTCGGGCCTCTCTAGTCGTTTAAGGATCTTGAGCCATTCGGACCTCCTGGAGCTGTCAGGTCGTTCAAGTTTCGGTCAAGATGTTACCTAGTTTTTTCCGGTTGCGTCAAGTTTACGTCCAGTCGGACAGGGCTGGGTCAGGTCTGAAAATTTCCGCAGAACCAGACTTTAGGGCAAGCTGCGTGTAAGTGAAGAAATCGGTGTGCGGTTTGCATCGTTAATGATTCATGTACAATTGATTCTCAATACCTAAATCAATTACAATACAATACGTCGGACAACTTAAGAAATTTAATGCATTAATGCTAATTTAACTAAATGAAATGTTAAATTAGAATAGGCAATACAGGTATTAAACAAATTATTATAAACAGAAAAATATCAACCGTGCATAATAAATTACATGCCAAAATGCAACTCAGAATCCCACGGTATGTAATAAAACAGCGAATTATAAAAATAGAATTTGCAATTCAATAAACAGATAACAGGCAGCGAGTGGTCTAGGCGTACTTTGGTGACGGTACTGGTACTGGCTTCTAAACGATGCTCCACATCCTGATCGATGCAGAATCTTGAACGTATTCAGAACTTGCAGCATCTAAAGCAGAAGAGGAGTCTCTTTCTCTTGCAGTCCCAACGGTGGTGCCCCAACAGCCAGCTTTGTCAGTATAGGTTGCCATGCAAGTTAGGATCAGCAGTGGCTTCCCTTTGCCGCCTAGAGGACTTGGTTCAGAGGATGCCACGCGAGGTTGAAAATGTGACGGCGGAACGTTGACTTGAATTCCTAGGGATTTGAGCTGAATGGCGGATGTATCGGCCTGCATGCAAGACGGCAGTTAATAAGAAGGGACCTCTGACTTGTCTTTGGTGGACTCGTTTGCTAATGGTTTTGGCGGCGCTTGAGCCGGTAGAGGACTCTGCTGGTCCCGGAGAAAATGTTCAAAATCTCCCAGTCGTCGGCGATCAAGTCAGTCACTGGGTCTTCCATGGCGGTGAGGTCCGGGCTGTGTCTGCTGCGTGGACTTGATGCTGGGCAACTGACTTCTTCTTTTTTGGTCAATGGCCAGGCGGGGTTGTTTCGAGCGCTTTTTCTCTGCAGCTGAGAGAACTCGGTGGTTCTCCAAAAATAAGTTCCCGGTTGAAAGACAGGTTTTTAGTTAGACTTTTAACGTAAAATTAAAAATACATTACTAATTATTAATTAGTGGTCATTAGTGGAAATAGTATGACTTACCTTTCGTCAATCGGTTCAGAAACGTCCACTCTGGCCGCATTACCATGAAACAGCTGCTGGTTTAGGCCCCTGTGGTCCAGCACTTTGCCGGGCTGATGTACCTGGCTGGGTATTTTTTGTTGTCAGCGGTGGAGATGGGCCCACGGGTTTAGGCCTATCTTGGTTTTGTACCACAGACGGCTGACTTACTTTTGACTGGATTTGCTGGGCTCTGTCATAGTCGTAGCTGATTCCAATTTACTTAGAGCCGAGACCACAAGCTTCGTCTCACGCTTCGGTTTTAGCTTTCGGTGACGTTCTTGGTATTTCTAAACGGTGCGAAATACTTCGGTAATCGCGACTACGAAAGTACAAACGATACATACTCTGGTGACAAAAACTCTTATCTCCCGATCATGTCACCACGTCTTCGAAATAGGGTCTGCATATCGCCGATGTATTCCATCTAAAACTTGGATTATGGAACGTACAAACAATGTGTGAAACTGGAAGGCTACTACAAGTGGTACAAGAGTTAAAACAATGCAAGTTGGAAATACTGGCGCTCAACAAAATTAGACTTAAGAGTTTTGAAGAAACTAAATCTCAGGAAGTTACGTTGTTTTATTCACGAAGGATTGATACAATCCACTTGGAAGGAGTAGGCATGCTACTTACAAAGAAAGCTAGAATGAGCTTAAAAGAATGAAAACCTGTTTCGGAGCGAATCATTGTAGCCCATTTCAATACAAAAGTTAGACTAACGACAAAATCGACAATGTACAGAGTAAGTTTAAGCTTGAACTTAGAAATCAGCTTGATGTTTTGAGAAGTAAAAGAGAAGAGACAAATGAAGGGGTTGGAAGAGTGGAGAAGTCATGAAGCTTAGTAAAAGATACTTATAATAAAGTATGTGAAAAGATTCTAGAATACAGGCAGAGGGGAACGAAAGAATGGGTGCCTGAGGGAACATGGAAGGCAATAGAGAACAGAAGTGCGGCAAAGGACAGAAGAAATGTCGGTAGGACCAGAGCAGCAGACACGGAAGCAAATAGAAAGTACTCCAAGCTAAATAAAACGGTCAAGAGGATGTTTAGGAAAGATAAGAGAAATTACATTAATCGACTTGCGCAACAAGCGACGGCGGCGGGTAACTCTAAAGAGCTGTATCGAGTGACCAAACTCGTTTCAAACAAAGCATGCTACACCTCTAATAAACCAGTAAAAGATGCAAGGGGAAAACTTTTGACTACTGAAAAGGCGCAAATTGAAACATGAAGACAATATTTCCTTAAGGTTTTAAATCTCGTGAGAGAAAAACCAGGAACTGCCGATGATCTTGAGAACCCTAGGAAAAATCAAAACATCTCAACATCCCCACCTACAAGAAAAGAGATAATTTAGGAAATCGGGCAGCTTAAGACGGGGAATGCACCAAAGGCTGACAATGCGACCGCCGAGACGCTGAAGACCGATCCGGAGCTAACAGCCAAGATCCTAGAACCTCTTCTGAAGGAAATTTAGAAAAGTGAAACTCTACTTGTGGAATGGAATAAGGGTATTTAGATTAAGCTTCTTAAGAAAGGAGACTTGACATTACTTTCCGAGCCTAATAAGATCCTTTCGAGAATTATCCTAAACTACATAGTTGATACTGTCGACAGACAGCTATGACAGGAACAAGCGGGATTCAGAGCAGGCTGTTCCTGTACTGAGTAGATCAATACCCGGAGGACAATTGTTGAGCAAGGAGCAAAGTTGCACTCCCCGCTGTACAAGCTCGTCGTCGATTTCTAGAAAGCATTTGATTTGGTTACAAAAGACAAGCTGTAGAGATCGATGGAAAAGTTTGGAATTTCTTAGAAGATTATAAGGATGACACAAGCTACTTGCAAAGACTTCATGTGTCAAGTTGGGCATCAAGGCAAGCTTTCCGACCTCATCCCAGTAAAATCAGCTGTTAGGTAGGGTTTGATGAGAAAAGCCACTAGGAAGAATCCGATGAGGGTTGAGTAGGAGACTTGAAGATCTCGACTTTGCCAACGATCTCTGCTTATTGGCGTTGAGCTTCTAAAATGTAGAGACGAAGCTAGTAGATCTGAAATCTGAAGCTGCTAATATTGGAATGCGGAACAATGTGGTTAAAACTAGAGAAATTCGAATCAACAACCTGAATCAATCGACTCTGAAACTGAATGGCCAGGACGTTGAGCGAGTAGATGAATTTTGCTACCTTGGAAGGATAGTGGCAAAGGAAGAACATATGGAAATCACGACAGATTCATGTAAAAACAAAATTGAGAATTTTTGAAAGCAATGTCAAATCCGTACTCCTATATGGCGGCGAAACGTAGAAAGTTCCTGGCAGATCAAAAACAAACTTCAAGTTTTTGTCAACCGTTGCCTGCGCAAAATATTGAGTGTATGATGGCTTGGCACGATCAGTAATGCAAAGCTCTGGAACCTGACGGGACAGACCCCCATCAACAAAGAAGTCCTGGCTAGGAAATAGAGATTAGTAAGCCATACCCTGCGACAGGACCCGGAGAGGATTGCACGACAAGCCCTGGACTAGAACCCTCAGGGTAGAAAGGCCCAGGGTCGAACTCGGACTATCTGGAGGAGGACCTAGGCACTATGCTCCACCGAGGAGTAAAAGGAATTAAGGAAGTACGTATGAGAATAAACTGGACTCGACCTCCAAGCGGTTTGAAATCAATACTGTTAGTCTTCTACCTCTTTTACTATTAGTGATACGGAAATTTCTGACTGACACTTTTGTATGTTTCGATGCATTCTTCTTAAATGTTAAAGTTTCCTGTATACTTTCGAAAACACCCTGCATATAATAATGCTTTATTTCATGTTTTGATATGTCTTGGTTAAATAAAAATAAATAAAATGCCTAAATAAATATTTATGAATTTTTTTGATACAATTTATTAATTCAAATTGTTTTAATTTCGTTTCTGTATTCATGCAAGAAAGTAACATAGAATTACGAACACAAATATAACCATTTTAAAAACAGAAGATCTATTTTTCATATTGTTTCTTCTATTTTTCATTTTTATGTTTATAGACAAAACTTTCAGAAATTCTATGCGATGCTGATACTTTTTGATGTTTGGTTGGATAACAAGATTTTAGATTTCAAAGATGGGTTTAGAATTTTCAGCTGCATTGAATGTGTTTACTACACGTTTCTTGAGTTTTTGAAGTAACATTCAAGTTTATTTTCAATGAACTGCTGAAAAGAGCTATGAATATTCACGTTTGTTTCTTTAACGATTTCATTACTATTGCAAGTAATAAAGTTATTATTCATAACTAATATTTTTATTTATTGGAGGCAGTAATTAAGCTCAAACCCCACTTGTAATTTTAATCAGTCGATAGTGCATTAAGATTAAATTATCTAAATTTATTAGAAATATTTATTACTAGAACTAGGATTTGTATGGGTTTACATGTTTTCCTTGCATGTATTAAATATAATATGCAGAGTTATATTTATGCATGTTTTACTTATCCGAGGGGAAGAACCGGGGAAGATTTTTAGCATGGTGGTTACTATGGCTAGCGGAAGAGCAATCAGAAAAACCTCAAAAGTAAAAGATTCGGAAATAGAAGGTAATGGTGAAGAAAGCTGTGGAAAGAGAATAAGAGAAGAAGAGAAGATCTTTGGTAAAAGCAAGATGATAAGAACACCAACCAGGAGACATGAGAACAAAAAAGGAACCAAAGATACATTCATTGAAATGATGGGTGAAATAAAAAACATGAGAACAGAACAGAAAGAAAATCTGAAACAAATAGATGACAGAAAAACAAAATAGGGAACTAGAAAAAGAATTGCAAGAGACCAATAATAAACTCGAACAAATAGAAAGAGATCGAAAAAGGAAAAACCTGGTTATTACAGTAATACTACAGAAACAGTAAATGATAAAATATTGAAGGTGCAGATAGAGGATTTTATAAACAAAAATTAGAGCTCGAGGTTAAAGTAACAAGAGCAGGAAGGATGGGACCCAAAATATGTGTCTTCACAACAGAATACAGGTCAGAAAAAATAGAAATACTAAAGAACAAGAACAAATTAAGAAATATCAAAAAACACAAAATATACATAGATGACATGACAAAAAAAAGAAATGTACTTAGATCCATAAGAATGAGGACCAAAAAGGAGACAAGCAAAGGAAATATAAGAAATGTAAACAAAAAAATACTAACTGTTAAAGTACGAATAGAAAACCAACAAGAATATTGGAATTTAATAATAGCCTAGACGAAGCGGTTGAAGTAAAAGAATCCTTCTACAAAGAATTGACAAACGTAATAAACGACATAGACGGAGAAAGCATAGTTATGATAGATCTCAACGGCAGAGTGGGGAAAGCAATAAAGAAATAGAAGAATACAAGGAAAAAGAAGAAGAAAAAACGCAGAATAACAACGGGAAAAGAATAATAAAGCTATGCAGAAATCAACAAATGATAATCGCTAACACGAAATTTAGACTTAAAGAAATCCACAAGTTTACATGGAAAAGGAGAAGCAAAGAAGAAAAATCAACTATAGACTATTTTCTGGTAGATAAAAAATTATGGAACAGAATAAAGAATGTAAGAATATACAAAGGCTATGAAATCGGAACCGATCATAATATGCTTAAAGCGAAAATACAAGTGCAAAAAGAAAACACGCCCAAAGACATGGAAAGAACAAGTAACGAAAAAATAAGAAGCTACAAATTGAAAAATCCAAAAGCAAGAGCAACATACCAAGAAGAACTAGAAAAACTGATGGATAAAGCACTGACCGAAGGAAACCTGAACTGGGAAAAAACAAAGAAACAATTAAAGAAGGAGCAAAGAAAGTATGTGGAACGACCAAAATTAAAGGAGATGGAGCTAAAAGAACGGAATGGTGGAACGACGAAATCAGGAAAATAATGAAAGAAAACAAAATTCAGAATTATCTAAGCAGTAAAAATCATGGAGAATATGAAGAATATAAAAAGGCAAGAAAAAAGTAACCGTCGAAATAAAAAAGGCAAAGAAAGAAGCATGGGAAGCATTTGGAAATAGATTAAAAGTGTCATATGAAGAAAATCGGAAACAATTCTATAGCATCTTGAAAAATATAAAGAACAACAAGAATCACATTTTCCAAGAAATAAGGAATAAAAAAGGTAGAATAATTAAAGGAGAGGAAAATATCATAGAAAGGTGGAAACAATACTTCCAAAAACTGTCAACAGACGAACAGAAAATATATGAGGCTCGGCAAAAAGAAAGGAAGAGCATAAAGAGAATAGAAGAAAGCCAAAGAGTACCGGTAATTAAGATAGAAGAGATAGAAGAGGTAATAGAGAAAGATAAAACCAGGAAAATCTCCTGGAATAGATGAGATAATATCAGAAATGATCAAATATTCAGGACGAACAGGAATAATAGCCTTAGAGTCAATATTTGATAAAGCGTTAAAAGAAGGTAAAGTACCAAGTGATTGGAAAACAGAAATAGTTATACCATTACACAAAAATGGGGACAGCAGGGATTGCAATAATTACCGTGGAATAACACTACTCAGCGTTCCAAGAATATTAGACAAGAGAATAAGAAATCATACAGAACAAACAATGAAAGCAGCACAATGTGGATTCAGGAAACAAAGAGGAACACAAAACTTAATTTATACAATAGGAGAAATAGAAGAGAGAACGATAAGGAACAATAAAGAGTTACACTTATGCTACATCTACCTGGAAGAAGCATTTGATAGGCTGAAAAGAAAGAAATCTGAAGGAGTCTAAATAAAATGGGAATACATCGAACACTAATGAGAGCAATTAGAAGCTTATATGAAGAAAGCAAGTGCCTAGTAAGAGTAAGACATAAACTTCGGAGATATTTCAAACAAAAGAGGGAGTCAGGCAGGGATGCAATGTTAGCCCACTGCTATTTAGTTTGGTGTTAGACGATGTGATAAAAGAATGTAAACAGGGACTAATCAATTATTATGTAGGTTAAAGAATCAGTAGAAATAAACGAGATGGCATTTGCAGATGATATGGTACTAATGGCGGCCACAGAACAAGACCTGTAAGATAACTTAGATATTTATATCGCACAGATGGAAAAAAGAGAAATGAAGCTGAATGTCAATAAAACAAAAACAATGATAATAGCAAGAGAATAAAAAGAACACTAAATATAAGACAAAGGAACAAAGTTGGAACAGGTCGATAGGTATAAATACCTGGGGACCATAACAAATCAAGAGAATAAAATAGATCAAGAGATCATTGAACTAACAGAAGCAGCAGGCAGGCTCTTTAAAGCGATAAGATCACTTTTCTTAGCTAAGAAAGAGTTAAAACGAAAGTATATAAAAGAGTAGCCATACCGATAATAACATATGGAACAGAAAGCTGGATATTAAATAATAAAACGCAAGCAAGATAAATGCAACAGAAATGAGGTTCCTAAGACAGGTAGCAAACAAGAGGAGAATAGACAAAATCAGAAATGAAACCATTAGACAACAATTAAACATTAAACCAATAACAGACATAATAGAAGAGATGCAACTAGGATGGTTCGGACATGTGCTCAGAATGAAAGATGGCAGGATTGCAAAAAAAGTTTATAAAGCCAAAATACCCGAAGGGAAGGGCGGAGGAAGACCAAGGCAAACATGGGAAGAACAAATTAAAAAGCTGTTAAAGAAGAGGGAAATCAAATGGGAAGAGATAAGACAAAATAGACGCAACGTTTAGGTAAAGTAAATATCCTATTCAACTGGAATTTGTTCATATTTAATCTAATTTATTTTTTATAATTTCATGTCGTAGTTTATCGTTTTATCAAAAAATTTTTAGATGCGATTTTATTTTCAGATACGTTGCTAACGTTGTGATTGGTGTTTTTAGCCATGGTCATTTTTGAGAGCACAAATCATTCGGTTGTGGCTCAATTATTTAATCGCTTGATGACTCTTTTATGGGCGGAAAGAATTCGGTACAATCAATAAATTTCTAAGTTGTGTAATTTTTATAATAAAAATTGAAATGAATGTGAACTAATTTTGTTTTGTTTCTAAAATAACAAAAGATGCATATTTTCTTTAATTTTCCTTTAGGGTGTATTTTCACTGCATATTCAAGTGCATATTTTAGAATTTTACAGTGTATAGGTGCATGCATATATTAACATTTTTAAGAGGATATAAATCCTAGTCCTATTTATTACCATTCATTGTTAAGTATCTCTTATCAGATATGAATTAGAAAGATTACAATTTATTGTTGCAAGACTTACAATCAGTTTGAATTTGATTACAATGCCGAAACCTTTGGTTCGTCAAGCTTTACATACAATTTAAATAAAGCGTTAAATGTCGATTTTATTTAGCTTAATACTGATTTTAGAGAAATTTCGTCATTATTTGTCACAAGCAAAGATTTTCCTTATAATTTAAAAGACTGGCAATCTTTTTTTTTGTGATTTAATTGTACAGTAAAGTAACCCATGATACATACATTTTTTAATTATGATTAGTTATGACATTATTCAGATGCAATAAATCTGTACGTATAATAACACATATAAAGCCAAAGTTGCTCCCATGCGAGTTAAACCTGTCCCTGGGGGCGTAACGCATCCCTCTGTTAGGATGTCAAACAAACTGTCCTTTTTATCAACAGATGGTCCTCATTACAAAACGGTAATAAAACCACCGCTTTGTATCACATAATGTGGCGGGAAATTGTATTTGTTGTTTAGCTATTTATATTATTATCTGTTGGTTGTATACAAAGAGGGATCCCTTGATTTATGTGTTAAAAGGCCGAAAAATTTTCTTTATGTTTTCGATATTTGCTTTTCAGTTCATTCACGTAGAGTCGGTAAAAATAAATAAAATGGTATTTTGCAACAAATGTTGTTTTTTTGTTTTATTGTTTTGCGTGAGCAGCTAGTAATATACCGCTGTGGAAAGTGGAAGGATTAAAAATATAAAGTGTTAAATGACATCAACAGATAAGATCGCTAAAAACTGATAAAATAATTTCTAAATCATTTTTTTCTTATGACTGACGTACGATTAGTTATCTAATGTTAAATTCTTTTAAAAACTTTGAACTAGCAGGCTTAGTATGATAGGAAACTAGAATTACAATAAATTAAATAAAATAATGACAAAGTAAAAGAGTAGTGTTCTTAAATCTATAAAAGGAAAATTTACAGTCAACAAAAGAACATTTTGGGATTTTTCAAAACTTTTCTTAATGTTAAATGAAATAACTCCAGAAATATCGATTAATCGGCAATAATAATTGTTCTACATTTCTACTCATCTGCTCACTTCGAAAATTGAAATCTTAGACAATTACATAGAAGTCTTCTATTGTTTGTTGATCAGACAATATATTTATCACTCAATGGGGAATATCAAGTGTGGATCTTTCGATTATTAGTTAGCAAAGGTATTCTAAAATCGATACTGAATTGATACACTTTTTTCCTTCCACCAGAATGTTTCTATTTATGTGACAACCAGAAATACTGATTCCAAATATTAAACATATTTTGCCGTAATGTATGGTTTGATAATCAAGTTAAAAAAGTCCTATAGACATTCATATTTCTGTAAACAGTAATTCAACTCATTAGAATCAAATTCTTCTACACTTTTTCAACTTTGCTTATGCAGAAGTAATGATCTTTTATGACACAAATCAGCTTGTTCACCCCGGTTTATCAATAAACAGCAAGTATGTGCAATTTAAATACAGTTATGTCTGTTACAAAAACAATCTGCTCATAACCTTGTTGAACCACCTACGACATTTTCGAGTTTCGAAATTGCTTATTAATGAAGTAAACAATGCTTTATCAGATACAAAAACATGAGAATTCTAAATATTAACTTTCTGAAAATACGTTTAAAATTTGTCGAAATTCAACAACACATTATTATGCACCACTGTGTATGCAAAAAAAGGCAATGCGCAGCATTAAAAAAATATTTATACCTCCATAAGGTTAGAATTGAATATACCATTTATAAACTTGAATAGCAAGTGACAACACTTGCATAATATCCCGTAGGGTGTAGGGAGGTGCTTTAGGGGGTGTTAGCTCAGCCAGTCTCGATGATTAATTACCGTTTGATGAATATGCATGAAGTGCACCCGGTTGCGTATTACGAAATCCATGCTGTATTATTGTAAAACGAGAACTGAATATCAAATGAGATTATCAAGGATATCGAGATACAGTTTAGAACTAACTTGGTGACTGATATTATCGAATTTGTGGTTGTTATAAAATATTTAAGACTTTCTTTTAATAAATCATACACAAAAACAATGGCAAATAAGATGTTAATAGAGAAAAGTGTGTTTTGAAGTTTATATTGTGAAGTGATATTGTCAAATGTATAAGTTTAACAGCAAAGAAATTTAATAAGAAACGAAATAATTTATTAGTATAATTATACTTACAGGAGTTTTTTAGAAAGTTCATGAATCAGCTGTGAACAAAAATATTATTAGTTAACCTATGCTAACTAATAACTATCTTGTAGAATATATAGACAACATAATCTGTAATGCTTATAAATAGATTTGGGATAGTTATGGAATTGCATACGCAGATAGGCACATGCATACTTCGAGCGTTTCTGAGAATGAATGCATATTCAAAAGTGTTTGGCATTACCCAACCAACATGGTAACGGACAGATTACGTCGATATATAGTCATGTTTGGTCAGATACGTCATAATGTCCAATAACTGACGTGAATATTACGTCATCACTGAGTCCATTTAATAACGTCACAAAGATTACATCTTTTTCACGTTACAAATACGTCGATTCATGTAATATTTTATTTTTAAAATAATTAATATAATAAAGAAACAATAAATCTGTTAAAAGCGAGTTCGATTATCATTTAGAAAACTCGATTACTCGATTATTTCAATTATTT
>VTPC01000786.1:29590-73441 GCA_011009095.1 Ignelater luminosus
ATATATATACAAAATATAATTTTATAACTACAGTTTAAATATTCATGCATGCTCATTGCTCAGGCTCATATCTGAAGTCCTAAACAACTAGATTATTACTGAACTAAAATTAATAATAAGCATACAATAAGTTTCTTTGTCTAGTAAACTTCTCAGGTTGGAATGAGCTCCAAATTACCAAAGATCTTGACTGGTACGACGCAGATCTAGTCTTCCATCTGTCCAGTATCCTTGTATCAAAGATGAATCCTGCGATAGATTAATTCTCTCTTTCGACTACATCAATATAGTCCTTTGAGCCATTTTCTTGGCCTTCCAAGAAAGAATTAACATCTATGGACTCAACTGCACTCTACACATGATACAACACGGAGAAGATTGTCTGCATCCAAAGAAAGAAGAAGATGCTAACCCATTTTCTTCCCATATCAGTTCGTCGCATCATTAACCAACATCCTTAATCATCGCGACATTCTTCTACCAGACCTGCATTCACAACGCAATCTAGCACGGCTGAAAAAAAGAAATTCCCACCACCAATACAACAGATGCATACAGATGCAGACCAATCGTCTTCACACCAATAAGATGGATGATAGAGCGGCTGGTGGGATCAACACAATGCAGCAATCTCGTGCCCTGCAAGGTGTCCTCTCGCAGCTGTATCAAATCAAACACCAGTGAGGTCGAGGAGTTACGCCACTCTGCCTTGCCGTTGAAGAAGAGCTTACTAACACGACGCGGATGAACCTGCGCTATGGGTGCACACAAACAGAAATAATTTACGAGTCCGCCTAAAGGACACTTCGACAAATATGATAATAAGAGTAGAAGAATATAAGATTACTACGAAACTACAAAAAAGAAGAATAAGCATCGCAAGTTCGCTGATAGACACACAAGTCAATCCGCTAAAGGATTAATATTAATAAGTCTGCATTTAAGGACAATTAACTACAGAGAGCTCGCAATACCACTTCAGGTACCACAGTTCAGGTCGCTGCAGCCGATCCCGAACAGCTTTGTAAAAGATTTACACCCCTTTGAGGAGTTTCGAAGTTCAAACACATTTAATTCAAGGAAGACATCAGTTATAAGAATAAACATAGAAAATTTCATCAACAAACAATGAGTCTAGAAGTCATCCAACTTCCAGTCAATCGGTCAAAAGAGTACTATAAAAAATCCAGGATCGCATAGGACATTTGTGGGGTACTATTTTATTGATTATGTAGTAACTAACCAGTCCATTGTAATGCTGATTCGGGTTTCTTGGGTTTATCAAACGATGCAATAGGCCTGACAGGCCCGACAGACCCGTATGGGCCGCGAGGTCCGACAGGCTTGAGAGATGCAAATGACCCAATAAACCCGAAGGTCTCAGAAGTCCAAAAAGAACGACGGACCAGACGGTACAACAAGCCTAACAGTCCCGACTCGTATGGTCCGAGAGGTGCAAACGGCCCGATAAGTCTTTAGGTTCTGTCTGACCTTTTAAACTTCTCGGACCTTCGGGCTTCTCGAGTCTCTCGGGCCATTCAAACCGCTTGGGCGTCTCAGCTCTTTTGGACTTCTCGGCCTTCGGGCCGTCTGTACGTCTCGGGCCATATGAGTCTGTCGGGACTGTTAGGCTTGTTGTACCGTTTGGTCGGTCGGTCCTTTTGGACTTCTGGGCCCTTCGGATTCATCGGGTCGTTTGGATCTCTCAAGCCTGTCGGATCTCTTGGGCCATACGGATCTGTCGGGCCTATCAGGCCTGTTGGACCGTTTGAACTTCTCGGCCGTTCGGGCTTCTCGGGCCGTTTGGGCCTCAAGAAGTTGATCAAAAAATATCTGCTTTTTTTTGGGCCACATCAAGTTTGTCCCTAGTCTGGCAGGACTCTAGCTGATTGTTCCGGATAATCCGGAAATTACAAATCATTAAGCAACCTAAAAAGGTTTTTGGAGAGTTTGGAAATACTGGTGAAATCCAATTGATTAAACTGAATTCAACTACCAAACCTTTTCTTCTTTATTCATTTCAAATGGTTTTTATACAACAGATATCAAAAGTATTTTTGGAAAGTTTAGACAAAATTATTGTAAGTGGTGTTAAAAAACTGCTTGGGAGACCAAACTATATTCCAAATTAGAAGCCTGCGCGGGTCGGAATTTTTAGTCAGGCTTATTGGGCTGTTCGGGCCGCTTGGCCCGTTCGGGATTTTCGGGCCCTTATTTTTTAACTGATTCGAAGTGGATCATTTTCGTACTGAACAGCATCGGAAAATTGTCCTACTACTACTACATACTGGGCAAACATTATTTTCATACTGAACCGAAGCGGAAAATTTTCGTACTGCACCGAACGGAGATCTTTTTCGTACTGAATCGGACAAACATTATTTTTATACTGAACTAAAAAGGAGGCTCTTCGTACTGCACCGTAGACGGGATGGGTTTTATGGTCGGGTGCGGCCAGGCCCAAAGCTCGGGTTTAAGTTAGCCCAGGCCTCAGTTTAAGAATCCGTTCGGCTTTGCGGGCTTATGTCAAATCAATCAAGCTGGTCGTTCCTGTCGGGCCGTTAGAGCCTGTCAAGCCATTTGGATGTGTCAGGCCATTTTAGCCTGTCGGGTCATTCGTGCCATTTGGACTTGTCGCGCCGTTCGGGCCTGTCGTGTCAAATTTATCCCCAGTCGGGCCGGGCCGCAACAAAATTGATAAAAGGCTGGAATGTATTCAAAGTTTCTTGAGAAGTTTATATTTAACAGTTTAATAAATTTAGTTTCATAGAAAACATTAGTAACCTATATATTGGTAGCAATTTTAGTAATCAATAGAATGTTTAAATAGATTACATTAACAGTTGAATACAATCGATTCATTAGCAAAAAAAACAAGAACAAGTAAAAATCTTTAAGAAAATTTAACAAGTAAAGCTTTTGAATGACGTCAAAGCATCCTCAGAAGGTTCTGTAGTTTTATTTAAAGTTAAATCGACTAGTCAATAAATTTCTAAAAGTATAGGACTCAGTTTTTCAAACTGCCTGAGTATGAAGTTTAATGTAGCAGCAGTTAGAACCAATACAAACCGCTGAAAGCACTGTAGCAAAAACCTTGTCCACACTAGGTGCTTACCGTCATAGGGGAACTATGTATTAAACAACGCAATGAAATAAGACAGCTTTTGGTCACCACAATGTCACAAAAAGGCTACGATGTACACAAAGAGGCATTTGGCGTTTCTGAGGAAGATATCATCAAAAGGATGGATATTGTAGTCCTCTATAAATCTTCTGATAAAAAGTGATGTTGGTTGCAGCGGCTAAATCCTCTTTTCTGAATGCAGCTTTTGAAATTTTGCATGCCATAAATAATGTTGGTTTACTCATATTTGAGTTTATGATTGCTTATTTGTATAACGGCGGTATCAGGCTCGTAACCCCTAATGTTCCGTAGGCTTCACAGAATACGGGCCTGTGGATTGCAAGGATCAAGATTTCCATATCTGGATTTTTCCTATAAATTTTCCGTTGATGATAACGAAATAACCTAAAAATCTTGAAATTCTTGCGTTTTAAAATCATAATACATCTCGTCGCATAAATAACACGAAGTGTCGCATCTCTTCCTTTTATGGGGCCTCTAAACGATAAAATAAACTTGAATGCATATAAATACGAATCGGATGCAGCAAAATGGTAAGAAAAGTCAAAACTAGAAAAATTGTCTGTGCTTGTAGCAGAGTAATTTATGCTTGTCTAGACTTGTCTTAGATATTATTTATTCGTCAGTATAATAGTCCGAATGGTGTTAGGACATATTTTTCATTTTTTTTCCTAATATTACTTTTCAAAGGATCTTTTCAGTTCTTTCTTATTTGCTATGAACATCATACATGTCAGAAAAAAGTACGCCGCGGGAGAAAGAGGAAGACTAAACCCAGGAATTTACTCGGACAAAACGCATTTTAAAGTTCACGGGTACAGGTTCAATTTCGTCCAACAATCACCAGGGTAACCTCTTCGACCTAACAGCCACCCAACCATCCACCAAAGGTGATGTTTTTGGAGCTGTTTTACAACGTCTGGGCCAGAAATAATGGATCGCACGAGATACACAGAAAACTGACCCCCAACATTGCTTAGGCGGTTTCTTGATGGTGACGGGCTGTTCCAGCAGGATCTGGTTCCATGTCGCAACTCCAAGCTTACCAAGAGTTTTTTTACCAAGAAAATTTGACACTTGACAGTGTTAAACTGGTAAAAGAATTGACCAGACTTGATCCTGATAGAAAATATGTGAGCTGTTGTCAAGACACGGATTAACAGGATGGACTGCTCCACCGAAACTAAGATGATCGGAGGTATCATCAAAGTCTGGTATCGTAATCCAGAAGTAAAAGAGATGTTTAGGAAACTTACTAATTCGGTGGTTGAAAAGATAAATGAAGTAGTTAAAACCAATGGATATCCTAATTCCTTGGAGTCATAAAACTTACTGACCGTACTACAAATTGCCCGAAGCGTTAAACGACAAAGCAATAAAAGCTTGAAAATAATTTAAAAATTCTATTTTTCTTCTATGGTAGAAAGAAAAATAATATGAAATTAAGAATCTTGCGCACGTCGTTGACGCGATCCCAGTTTTATTTCAAAAAAAAAAAAATTTTTAATGGATTTTTAGTCAAAATAAGAAAAAATTGGATTACATACAGGTGAAAGTTCTTCAACAAATGATTCAATCTTTTCCTTCCTTTTAGTGGTTGCGTTGCTGCTTGTTTTCTTTCCTTTCGTAGTTTTCCTTCTTATTAAACAACGAAAATGATGATTTCAATGAGAACAACATTTCTGTAACTTGCCTGACTCCAACAGTCAACCTCTTAAGGGAGCAATGGTCATGATATCAATTCTTCATCACTAAGGCATGGTACTCTAGACAAACAATCAGCCAAGAATATCGTATAGTTTCTCCTTCGGATATTGTCAATTTCACGAATTTCGCAAAAATGTAAAAAAAATATAAGAAGGTAGAAATAGGTCATTTTAACTCCTAATAGACAGAAATTGAAAACAGAAATTCTGATGAATAACAGAAATCCACGTCATTGAAGATAAATCTTTTTACTGGTACTATGCTGCACATTTTAAGAATTAACCAAAACGTTGAGACACTTCCAAGGTTATTAACTAACCATATACAATAGTTGTATCCTATGACTTGAGTGAGGAAAAATGCTCAATAAATGAAGATGGTTCAACTTGGAGAAAGTTACAGCTTTGAGTGTAACGTGGGATGAAGGATTATGAAACAAAAGTAACACTGGATTCACAGCTGAAACTCAAACATGGTTTTGAAAATATTTCAACCAATCTACAAATATTACGGTATTAACAAATTCTGAATTGCACTGAAACATTACAAAATCTAGAGATGCTTCACTGAAAAACTCTTATTTTTGCGATTTCTAGGGAAAATCAATGCCTGATAAACATAATATTCAACAATCCACAGTAATAAGCTGACCTTTTTAGTAGAAGTAACTATGAACACTTTTGGAAGCTTGTTGGACACACTTTCATCAGCGTTATATACTCGGCTGACAGAAAAAACAAACCTGGACATCAGTACCGTCAAATTATCAAGGAATAGGTCTACCCGAACTTTATTAAACCGCATGATCTTTTTAATGCTTGTTTTTTGGGCGTTCTCAAGAAAAGATTATGCTTCTTTAAGAATGCTTTAGTTTAGTGCTCTCCTTCCATCGGCATACAATAACAAATTGACATCTCCCTTTTTTTTCGGATTTGGTTCCACAGTTTTCTGAGAAGTAACGAAGAAGGGATGAAGCACCACACAGACCGCTAAGGTCTCACTGTACCTGCCTACAGTTTTCTGTCAAGAAAAGACTGTTTTTTATCACCAGTGTCCAGGTCATAGACATTATCCAGGTAGCCCTAACTGATTATATTTTGCAGGTCAAGTTAAAATCGATACATCATTTTTGTTTCAGACTAAAAAATCCCAGACCGTCTGCGAGCTTTTCTACTACGAGTAGCTACTCCCGGACTGACTCTGAAAATCAATCATCATCACTTTAGATTCCTATCCTGTATCCAGAGGTCACAGAACGTCTACGAGCATCCACCATCTATCACCAACTGGAAGATTTTATTGGACAGTCCACAGCCACGGAAATCCTGAAAAGAACGCCGAGGATTCAGAAAAAACGCTGTAAATCTACTCTAGACACTCGAAGACACTAAATAACCAGCAGGTTATTAGTTGTAACGTGCGAGTTACGTAAAGCTGCAGTATGGGGTCTCGCACTGTCATGGAGGAGAAACACACTTCTGATAGGGATCCCACGCCTTTCAAATAATTGATGGAGCACTTCCGTACGAAATTTCGAGTTCCTGTGAGATTTCAAGCACAGTAAGGTGCATGTCGCCTTCAATGAGTTCTCGAACAGCTTGGATATTTTTGAGATCATGCTGGTGTGCGGGCGCCGGACAAAATTTTCAACACACTCACGTCCTTTCTTGAACTCACTACACCAACGCTTCACTTAAGGGTACTTTACCTGAATTGTGCGAGTAAACGATCATGAATTTCAGCCGCATTTACATTTTCAGTGATAAGAAATTTGACAATCACATGTTGTGTAACGGAAGAAGGTATCTCTCTTTCCCCCATCGTGGAGGCAACTCAAAGAGGAACCGAGCTGAGGCACCAAGGTCGTTGTACCCTTCCAGACAGCTCTCCCCTCCGACCACAGACACCTGTAACTGATATCGCATCGTAGCGGTACGTAGTTACAAAGTGCTAGTTTATATTTAATTCATCCTTGTAGTAGGAGATAAAAGGGTTTTTTAAGCTTTATACAATAATCAAGGGATTTTTTTCAGTTTCTCACTAAATTTTATTTAATAAAACCAACACTTGTATTTTCCGTTTTTTTTTCATTACGCAGATAGCGTAATACATGTGTGTCAATAATGAAGTCTACTAGTAGAAGCGACAGAAGCGCTAGAGGCCTACATGGGCCGAGGTTTTCCAGTCGGGCCTCTGGACGGCCCAGGTCGAAGCTCGGATTAGGACCGTTCGGTCTTGTTGGGCCTGTCAAGCTGTTAGAGCTTGTCGGACCTTTCGGCCTTGTCGGGTCATACGGGTCTGTCCGGCCTTTTGAACTTTTCGGCCTTTCGAGTTTCTCGGATGTGTCAAGCCGTTCGGACTTATCGGGTCGTTAGATCTGTCGAGCGTTTTGGACTTCTCGGCCCTTCGGGTTTATCGGTCGTTTGGATCTCTCGGGCCTGTCTGGCCACTCATACGGGTCTGTTGAGACTTTTGTACTTCTCGGCCCTTCGGCTTTCTTGGGTCTGTCGATCCGTTTGGGCCTCCGGCCTATTGGAGCGTTCCGCCAGTCGGACTTTTTGAGCTTTTCGGCACTTTGGGCTTCTCTGTCGAGCCATCCGGGCCTCTCGGGCTGTTCGGGTCTGTCGAACCGATCAAGAAGTTACTGGACTTGTTTCGGACTGCGTCAAGTTTGACTCTACTCGAACTGGGCCTGGAGATTTACGTCTGTGCTCTAAGAAGCGCTGCATAACTCCCAAAAAAAAATTTCGCTTGCGTCATGAATTACTTACAGGAGATAAAAAATCTTATCAAAAGGAATTTTCTACCTTATGGCTCGAATCAGAACAATATAAAAAATGGATTGAAAAAACAGATAATGAATATCATGCCCAGTGTAAAGTGTTTAATGTAAGACTGAAACGCAAAGCTTCTAAACTGCAAAGATACGCAAATTTTCAAAAACATAAAATCAATATCTGATGACTAAATCAAATTTGTACACTCAATAAACATTTTTACGTGCACCTTGTTCAGTTCAGTGCAGTTTGGTGTTCAATCAGTTAAAATTTAAAGTAAGTTCTTATAGAACTGTTAATAGAAGTTTTAATATAAATACAAGGTGTTTTAAAATTTGCGAATTCTGAAACACCCTGTATAATAGACAGTTGCTTAGATGGGCATGTTTGTTCTAATGTTATCTTTGGTACTTAGATTGTTTTCTTTGAATTTCAAGTTTAACACTAATGTTAGTATAATGTGATGAGAAAATTCAGCATATAAAAACCATTTATATGAAAAAAAGGTAATTTTCAAATTAAGGAAAATTTAAGAGATATTTTTACATTTCTGGGGGAAATTCAACCCTGAGAGGTTGAACCGACTCTGAATAGGTCAGTTTTATTATGAGTGAGTTTACTTTTTAGTATTAATTTACACTTTTCGACTGTTCCGATATTTTCGAATAGAATACAGGAAAGTATGAGGAGAGTATTTTTTACATCAAGTGCAGTTTTCAGCTAATAATCTTTTTTTACAATCTTTTCTGCTTTTATTTGTTACAGAGGCATTCGCTTTACGAAAAATAGCAATAAGTTGGTCCAAATTTGCGTTTCTTTTGAAGAATTGTATTGTACTTCATAAAGTTTTTCAACAATTGTTAAAAAACGGCAACAATTTTTTAATACTCTTAATTTCCATATGCTTTTAGGGTGGAACGATATTGAATAGAATTTAGTACGTAGTAATACAGTATAAATTGGCTTATCCTACTTATGATGTTAGATAAGATCGTATTGCAAACTCATACTTGGAGGGGTTGTAACGCTTGAGATATATTAAGAACAAATTGTACATGACAGGAATGTGTATAGAGATCTATTTGATGTTAGTTTAACAGAGTTTGAAGACTTCAAAAACAATTTTGCAATTAATAAATAATAGGGTTGAATCTGATGTAATTTTTCTTAACCTAATTATATTACTTTTATTTATAGGAATATTTCTGTATTTGTGATTTTTAGCTTATGCATGTATATATTTTTTTATATTTTCCTAAATTCCAACATTTTGATTCTAAGCAAATTGCGCGAAATTGCAATCAATTGCATTTATTGAAACTGATATCCAATTAAAAGCTGAAATCACTGCAACTACCTTGTTAGATGTGGGTAGTAGGTTGCATACATTTAGGAGCAAACATCTTGAATTTGCAAAATTTGAAATTCACTTTCGTGTTTGTAATATAATAACAGTCATAATAATACTTTCTCTTTAGTTTTAATTAGTATAATGGGTATATTACTAGATTTATAATTGTTTTGTTTTCTAAAACCATTATTTTATTATTATGTAAACTTGTATGTGCTTAAAGCTATTATTAAGTTTGGAAATTAATTTTTTATGTTTACTTTATCAAGTTTCTCTGAATATTTTGTAAATAAAGAGCAATATAAATTCCAAAGTATTTGTTTTATGTATCAGTGTCTGTCATTATTGACTTTGAATTTTGCAGATATCAGGAGGTCAAAGTTGAATTTATATAGCACAATCTTATTTATAGGTTTGATGAACCAGAAAAACATTTATAACATAATTGAAAATTTCCCCCAATTTAATGAATATCATAAAAATGAGTAACATCCAATAGAATTAAAATTAAAGTGTTTTAAACATTTCCCGCCATTTGTAGAAATCGATTTCTATAATTTTGTAATTCCTTGGTATTTTAAAACAGCATTTGACAAGTTTAATAGTTAACAGATACTATAGTTTTGTAGTGTCTCCTTTTAAAAATTAACTGCTTAAAGTGTAACATTATCAAGATAAAAATTGTTAAAGTGTTTAAGTTTCCAATTTGACTCCATTAGTAGCCAAGGTAGTTCCGATTTAGTCCGAGCGCCGGCGTTCAAGAAGAAAAAGCAAGAACGTAGATAATCAGCTGTGTTTGACCCTGACATGACAAATAAAGCGTCAAAGATATTTTTACTGGATTAATCAGTATTAGAAAAGTTTCAAAAGTGTTTATTAGTAATTAAAATAGTCTCTCAAGATGAGGACGTTATTCCTGCTTGGGTTATTTAGTTTTGCGGGTAAGTTTAACGTCAATATAAATATTTTTCAATAGTTAACCTTTTTAAATCTTTTATTATTTATTTTTTTTAGATAGTTATTTAAATCAATAATCAGAATATTTAATAAGTTAATACTTTATTGTTTAACAATTAAGACTGTTTATGGCCTCATTAAAATAATATTGTCTTGCTGTACTTGCATTCGAAGAAATAAGATGATTCATAAATTTGTCATTAGGTTGATAATTGCAGGATTAAACAATAAAGAAGCCTTGTTTTAAAATTTTCTACAATAAATTATAATTTACAAATTTCTGGGAATCCCCAAAATGCATGGTGATCATGAACAAATTTTAGTTTTAAATTCAACAAAAGCAAGAATAAAACGAAGTTGAATTATTGGCAAATCAAAAAGTTCAAAGATCTTGAAAGAATATTGTTGACGATAAACTTGGCATGTTTCCTCATTTTATGGCGTTTATATACATAGCAGGAATAGCAAATTTTATGTTTATATTTACTACAGATATGATTAAAATGATGTGGATGAACAATTGTTTTATTTTTTTTACAGTGTACGGGTATGTGCCTCCTATGGAATCACATCATGTAAGACAAGTAGCACATTTATTAGGAGCTAAAGAATGTACGTGGGGACCATCGTATTGGTGTAAAAATCTGACGTAAGTATACCATTCAGGTTTAGATTGTTATTAAAAAAAGAACGCTTTAATAAATTCGTTTGATATTGATTATTATTATTATACTATGTACATATTTTGAAATACACAGTGAAATGCTAGAAATTCATCAAACAAAAAGTTAGAACGATCAAGAGAAAATTTTTTGTAAAACCAGTTGAATTAATGAAGGTGAGATTTTGATCAATCAATCCATTTGATACTGGAATCTTTTTTGGTGTATTTCTAAGCAAGTTATAAAGTTGCAATCTTGTAGTTAATTACATTAGAGGTGATAACAAACTTAATGGAAATTTTTCATGATTGAAGACAGTAATTACAAATCACAATGAATATCTTTAAAATTCATCTGAAATGAAATTATATTTTATTGATACCTCATGTTTTCAGTTTTCTCCATTTTAAAATGTAAATCACACAAAGTTATTTAAAATCAATACAATAGGCTAAAAATATAACCTCAAAATTCATTTTAACCTAACCTCTTATTAATTAAACTGTCAAGAAGTGAAATTTTTTTTCAAATTTCCAGGGCTTGCTTTTTATAATTTGGAATGAATTATATAAACTGTTCAAATACTTTTGGTTTTTTTATGTTGGTATGAGATAAATCACTTTGATTTTGTTTTAGAACAATTAAGTTTGATAACTGTCATATCAAAACACAATTTTTTTGGTATTTGTTGAATATTAAACTTACTAGTGTGTTAATTTAAATTATTTACAAAAGTAGAAAGTTTGTATTAAGGGAAAAAACATTTTCTTTAAAATTTTCCATCAATTAATTATATTTCAATGCCAATGACTTTGTTATTCACAAATGTCAACCTCAAAATGCAAAAAGCAATGCAACTGTCAAATAATACATAAATATGACTCGCAACATTGAAAACTAAGAAATGAGAAGTATTGGCTACAAAACTTAACGTGAATCTTCAGATTCTGGATTTTCATTTTAAAGCATACAGTACAATATTCAAATCACAAATTCCAAACTGATAAGCTGTGGTTCTTCTTCCTTCCAATAGTTGATTCATACTTACATTGATAATGATTATTTGTAATAGTAATAACAATGTTTAATGGAGCTGATTAACTGTAATTTTCTGTCATGACTCAGTTTTGTTACTAATAAGTTTACTGTTTTAAAATTTCAACTGTAGTTGCCTTTAATTACAATTTAAATAAATGTTGTTTACGATTTGTATTCATATGCATTTTCAGAAAACTGTTATCAGCTAAGTTATTCGTTTTAATGTCACTTTAACCACAAATATTCTTTATTGTGGTCTTTAAGTAGATAAAGCACAGTATTGATTGCTGAAAATGTGTTAACTTTAAAAATTAAATTAAATTTTGATATTGAAGTACTACTGATATGAATTCTATTATATTAATAAAAAGATCACAATTCTTAACTATTACTGTTTTAAGATAAAAAATAACTGACGTAGATGGGTTTAACCTTGTTATTAGTAAAATACATGAAATCAAGCATGGAATATTCCCGGTGTATGCTAGTAGTTTACCAAATTTTATTAAATAATATTTATGAAGAATGTACCATCATTTTCTACAGAAATGTAATCATTTTCAACATAATTCAATTTTAAACTTCGTTTTCCGTCACAATAATTTATGGAAAAACAAACTTCTTTGTACAGAGTGTCCCAAGTTTGACGATATTAAATGAGTATCTCTGATATTAATGCAGCTACAAAAGAAATTGATTATACAAAAGATTTTTCAGTTTTTAACAATCTCTAAAATATTTTACTTACATTTTTACCAAAGTCCACGGATGTGTCCATGAAAAACTATGAAGATTGGCGATTTTAAAATCCACTTTTCTCGACATTTCCTTTGCTTTTGGGACTCACTAATATTTAAGGGATCAGGAAATCAAGTGATCTCTTTAATATTACTTTAAGTTTATGATATGAGCTGTCATAAAAGTAAGGGAGTGACTGTTATAATCTAATGTTTAAATCAAACTGCAAATTTTCTACGATCCAGAGATACAACAAAACAGAGTAACTCTCACGAAAATAATTTTTCAAAGAAACGCAAAAACACGTCGATTTGTATTGGGAGGGGGACATTCTTTGACGTACAATTTGAACCTTAAACTTCAACTCTGAAGGGGGGCAGCCCTTCAAAGATTTCTAATGGGAAGAGGGTTCAAGTGGCACATCATATTTGCCTGGTTGAATTTTTAAATTCGGTCGATTTGTTTGAAAGATACAGGGCGTGAAATCTAAAACATACAAGGCTTCATGATCTTCAGTTATGAAATCATCTGACTTACTTTTAGATAGCAGACTACCATTTAATCCTTCAGGAATCTAAAGCTTTTTGATTGTATGGATCTTCCCAGTTTTCTTTTCTGAGCAATTATCAGTGCTGTAAGTTACTTCCACAAACAGCCTGATCAAATATCTTGTATAAAGACTAGATATCTAATCTCACATTCTGGACTCTACCAATTTTGCTTAACTTGCTTAATTAAATATGTAAAGGCACTAGTAAATATGAGAAAAAAAGAAGTGAACAACAGCTGCAATCAGCGTTACTACTTAATGCTGGAGAGAAATCTCCAGGTCTGACAATTTTACAATCAGGAGTTTGCAGATGACCAGATCATCTTATTGGGAGGTTTTTCTGCGAAGATTGAGAAAAAATGAGTAGTGGTTTGATAAATTTACCAGAGATTGGCGAAGAAGGACAAGCTACAATACAGTGTGTCCACATTTCAATGCTCACTATTGGGATTTTGGAAATTGTAAGAGATACAAAGTCGGTTAAATTAGAAAAGATTTGGCTATTTTGGAGATCAGTTTACTTATGCTTTTGTTTTTTCAAAAAAAAGATATTTGCTAAACACGAAATTATCTTTTTTTTTTAAAGTGAAATATCTCAGGAACGAGCAAAGATAGAAAAGAACAGCAAAGAGGGTGTTTTAGAGAATTTACTCCACAACACAAAAAAAAAATTATTTTCGCAATTGTTTTTTGTTTTACTTCGGCGGTGAAACGTAAATTCAAATTTTTTTTAATGGAACGCCTACTGGATTTTCATATTACTGAATAGTACACCTTAAATGCTTTTCAGTGATACATGGCTTGACATAGCTATTCTTTTGTTTTACCGAGTTACGAAGTGAAAAGCATTTCCCACATAGTGTGCCATGACATTAAACATATGAAAATCATTGATTTTTGACAGGTAGATTACATTTGTTATGTAACAATTGCTAAAACAAAAAAAAACGCTTTTAAGATACTTTACTGAGCATTAACAGATAGCGTCAAATAAGCAGCTAATGCCCCGTAAAACACCTTAAAAGCGTATTTATTTTGTTTTAGCAATTTTTGCATAACAAATGAATTTATTTGATAAGAATCCACGACTTTGTGTGTTAGATGTCATGGCACACTATGATAAAAAATATATGGCGCATTCTCTTTGATTTTTTCACTAAATCGATCCAATGCACACATTACCAAGTGTCAATTTTCCGACCTGTAACACTAAAGATGGCTGTTGTTAGAACCTTCAGGGATTTTATCAAGCCAACTGTAAGATACTAATGGTTGTTGCTCTGGACCGATCTACTGGTACCTGCTGAACGAGAGTATATTTAGGACGTGACTTCCAAAAGGGTGCGAGATAGTTGCGTTCATCGATGACACGAGGTTAGCCGCTTGGGAGCCGGGGTTAGAGTGCGAAGAAGGGAGGAAATAATAGGTTATAAATAGGGAAATGTAGATGACTAGGGATACTTAAGAGGGTAGTACATTAGGAACCGATCCGATGCATCTTAGGCTAGACTCTCAAAGGGAGATGGTATCAAAGGTATGACAAGATAAGATTGAGAGGTAAGAATCAGTGAATAACATCAAGGTGCGTCGGTGCGGTCCGAATAGAATGTACTGCTCGTGTGGGCAGGTATGGAAGGATCAAAGGGGGAGTTACACAGTTCCTAATTTAAATGTAAGATACCCACCCAGTGCAAAACATTTCTCAAAACTAAACCAAAGCAGCTCAATCACTAATCATTCTGAATAATCTATTAATATCACTAATAATATCAATTGATGACGAAAATGTAAACGTATGATCTGGAAATTTATGAAAAACTTATTGGAAAACCTGGAAAAGTCAGGGAATTTTATATTGTAGTAAATCACAGTTGTGCTTGATCTAACATAATCTCATTTTAAGAGTTAACCTACAAAAGGCAAATTTGATCTAGGCGCCTATGGGAGAGGAGACCTCTTTTTCTTTGGATTGTAAAATTGATGACATCACAGCTTAGGTGATACATGAAGGTTGTAAAAAATATTCTTCTCTGCTTTAAAAATTATAGAAATCTTAATTCATGAGAAAGATAATTTTAATTTATTTCCCAAAACGAATAAGATTAATAATTTTTGCTTGTGTAATTTGCAGCTTTTTTGAAATTTGTGAATTGTTACAAAATATGTTTTATACATGTCATGTAGGTGATGCTTATTAAACACCATTTTTTTTTTAAGTTTTTGCTCTTAATATTCTTTGACTTAAATCTTTATAAATTTACTATTTAAGTTGCAAATTATTCTTCTAATGCCATGTGATGTTGATTTGTTCTAATTTTGTTGAATTCAATGAAGAGGAGTATAAATGTATTTTATTTCCCATTTCTTATGTAAATGATGATTTACACCTATTATCTTCTGTTAACGTTAAACCTCAGCAGTTGAAGGTTAAAGTCAATCAACGTATTGTATTTATTACGTTGCCTACCGGTTTTTTTTCTAATACTCACTTGTTTGTATGTCTATCTTTCTACTATTTCCATCGCTGCTTGAGATTTCTGGATATGTATATAATTTTTCAATAAATCCACAGCAATACATGTATATTTTTATAAAGCTTGAACAATCGTCTTTCCAGGTAAGTCATTACAAAGAAATAGACTGCAAGAGAATTGTTTGTTGAGAACAGTAGAGTTTATTATTGGAAATTAAATTTCTAGTTAAAAAATGTCTTTTAAAATTGTTTTTTAAAAAAAAACTGAAAAGGTGTGTTTATAAATTTATTCTTAGAAAATCAATTTAAATTTGTAAATAAACAAAACAGATAACAGGAAATATTTCACCTACATATTGGTCATTCGGCCTTGCATCAATATGAATTAACATGAATCAACTTTCTGTAATCAAAAAACATGACATTTCTTTAGAGATGTTATTTAAAAAAAAACTATCTAGCACCTTTTAATAATTTAAAGGAGTTAATCATTATTAATAATAAAAGTAATAATATACAAACAGGTTTATATAAAATGAAAACGAAAGAGCTAATTGATGGCTGATTATCTATGAATTTATTGCTAAACATTGAACACCTTTAGGCACTCATGCATATACTGATGATGTACATTCATTGAATAGCAGTCTAAACATTTTGTTAATTAATAAGAAAGATTGTTATCAATTTATATGTTAATTAGGATATTTTTATTTCAAAATAATGCTAATTTCTGATTTAGAAATTTGTATATTGAACATCTACAGCAATTGAGGAAAAAAACAAGGAAAAGAATGTTTAACAATAAAATGCACAATTATGTAGTAACATTCTCTTTAACAATGCAATTGCACACTTCTTTGATTAACCATTGTTAAACAAATTGTTTTATCCAGTCTTTATAATTATAAACATCTGACTGACTGAGTAACATTTTATAGTTTTATCACTTTTAACTTTTTTTTCTTGCTTGGCGTATTACATCAAGGTTAATAGCTCTTTAAACTGTATAGTAAGTACTTTAAATTTTTATGCATTGTGTGTTTTACGTATTTCAATTGCAAATGCGACCATTGCTATTAAAACGTGCTTTGTGTGTACGAATAAATTTGATAATTCAGAATTCTTGTAGTAATACACCATATTTTAGCAAACCTTAAAATTTTTATTTTTCACATTAATGACATATTTGAAATTTCAAGAACATCTTGAGAAATAGGAATCAAAGTATATTTATTTTATTAGTATTAAACAATGAATAAGTAAGATAATACAATAATAAATCGCATGATCTTTACCATAACCTTGTCAACAATTTTCTCACCAAGGATTTTAAATGTTTTTAATGCATAATTTTCTGTTCTCGTCTATTAATAATTTTTATAGGATGTATGCATTATTTAAGCACTATAGTTTAGCAAAAAAATTCTTAAAACATAAATTTAGATAGACAAGACTATGTTTTGAATATTTACCGTATCCTGGATTATTTGTTAAATTCTATTATGTAATAGACGGAATCATCACGAATTTAACATTAAGATTATATTTCTTAGTGTGGGTTGTTAAAAGTGCTTCATACCTTAATGTAATGTTTACATGTAGACTCTGGATATCCATTACCTTGATTTGTGGTTTTAAGTTGAACTATCATTACTGCATTATACGGAGGGTCAAAACATTTGGCTGGTAGTATATTATAATTATTTTTAATTGCGAGATTGTTTTTCATATTCTATAATTGTATGTTCAGTGAATAAAAAGAAAGTATAGTATAATTTAATTTTTTTAATTATTGATAATTCTGTTAAAGAATATCTATAGTAGAAGTCTATGCTTTTTGTATTAAACGCAACTTTATTCAAAAATAAAATTGAAGGTAACATTATGATTGTGTCATTTAACCATGAACGCTTTCTTGTTGTTTTTTTCTACATGAATTAACTTTGGGAAAATAATTAATTGAATTATATCACTCATATATTCACGTTTTATGACAATAAATACCTCAATACGGTTTTTTGCAGTAGTTTTTTAGACAATTTGTATACCAATAAATTTGAAGGCAACATTCCTGTTAGTGGAAATTTAAACAAATCAGTGTACAGGGTGTAACCACTCAATAGTTAGATGGCATTCAGCAATGAAAAATAAGTTAGAAAGTCTGATAATATTTCCTTGACAACACTAGCTATTTTTATCAAAGGTGCCTGGTTTTCATCACCACAAAAACAAAAAAAAACTGCTTGGTAGTAACCATGGTAACCATTACTTTGTTTTGTCAAGTTATGTCAAATTCATACTTTTAGGTTAACTTTTAACCTATCAGATAGTAATTGTGTTTTGAGATGTAAGTAACTCCACATGCCGACACTTGAAAAATGATTGGAAATTCTTTGGTGTAATAGTATCTTATTACCACTCAGATCTTTGATACTAAAAATGCAAATATTTTATTTTACAATCAAAATAAAACTAACCTAAGAATTACCTAGTCAAGAAGGCTATCAGTAATTATAATAAAACCATGACAGTTAACACTAATATTTTACTACATTCAGGATGGAATTTAACAATGAAATTCAGGCTGCAATAAGTATGAATCAGAGGTCTTGAAATAAAAAAAACATGGTTTTGTATTCTATCATATCGAAACAAATTAAGTTTCCTTCTTAAGTCTTAAGAAAAGTTTTACTGAATGAATATTAAATTTTCAAGGGTTATTACTAAATTATTTATTTTATTCTAGCTATATGAGTAATTTACGAAATAAATAAAAGTTTTACAACATCCTAAACTTTTACTAATAGAGAAAAATTCCATTATATCTAATTTCTTAAAAGACTCAATTCAATACATAAATATGATTACTTGAGGCGCCGCAAAATTTGAGAGACGATAAAAATTCGAAATTCATGAAGTTTCCCGGTGACTCTGAAAGACTTTTAGAGATGTTTCAAAAATATTATTTTTTCCACCTTAACATGGTTAAGTATCTAATTATTGAAATAAAAAAAGAAATTTAAACTCAGCGGATCATAAAATTGCCAAAACTTGAAAAAATTGCTGGCAACTAATTTCATTGGATTTATCAAGACTTGCATATTTATATCTAGTTTTTGGTAATAATTCAATTTTTAACAGCATCTTCAAAAAAAGAAATGTAAGTTCTGTGCTTTATCAAGGGTAATTGTTGTTTCAAACAGATTTATTTGTTGGATTCATGGCTTTATTTGGATTCGATTCTTTGGTTCCTGTTTATTTGGTGTTAAAGATGAACTCCTGACCACTTGTACAAGAAAACTAAGCCGAGGAGAAATTTTCTCTTTGCAGATTTGCAATAAGCACTCCTAGAAGAAGATGTTTACCTGAAGCTTTATTGGCATTTATGGGACACCCTGTATATTTTATATACACCTTTAAAAAAACAAAAAGGGCACCATATCAAAATAGACCTAGGGCGTAATCAAACCTAAATCCGTTTCTGCTGACAATTTGTGGTTTTTAAAACAAGTGTATTGAAGGGAGTCATTAAATTTATGACTCAGATATTTAAAAGAGGCAACAAGGGAAAATTCCTAAGCAATGGCCACTTAATACAAGAAAGCAAGCACTATTTCAACTATTTTAGTTTGAGATGCGAGATTTTAAAAATCTACGGATAAAAAATCACCAGTCGGCCCATATCGTCTCCTTTCACACGTGCAATACCTGCGATAACTCGTAGTACAGTGCTCACCATAAGAATAAAATGGGCACCAACTCCCCAACTTTTATCTCTGTTATCCTACAAAATGCGATTTTTCTGGTACGTAATAAGATGGTTTTTCGAAAAGAGTATGTATTTCATGTCGATAGGGCGTACCTTTCCCGAGCAAATAACTTAAAGCCAAGAGAACGTGCTTCTTTTCTCAAAAATTGACAAGACCTCTTGCCAAAATCATTCTAATTATTTGGTTTATTAATATACTTATGGTGAGTAATGAGAGTGAAAGATATCTTGCAACACCTCCATCGACCACCCCAACGCATTGCATGCCTGGGGACATCAACTTTTCTACATTATATCATCAAGTCCAGTTTAAAGATACGAGGAGTGCTTTCTTGAAAAAAGGGCGTGTTACACTTTTTACCTATTTTCATCTTTTCTTTACGATGGTTAAGGTTTCGAATAGATAAGACTTACCCTTCCGGCACTAATGACGAACAACTAAAAGAGATTGCAAAATTTCTTCACCTAGTATTAATCACCCAAAAATAACGACACTAGAAGGGATGGAAGGGAAACGCCTAGGTTGCAAGGATCTTTTTGAAAAGTTGCGGGATTGCCTTACGGAATCACGTTTAGGTCACTAAAGTACATATATTGCAAAAGATTCGTCTGTGTAACTCGAAGGATGTCAGGGCCGTATTTCCACCGTTTTCAGTTTTTCGCGTTTTCGACTCAGAAGATGGCCTTGAATTAAAAAAAAGGGCATAGAACCCTTTTTTGTTCCTCATTCCACGATGCGTGAAAAAGCGTTATAACTACGTGTCCATAGAAAGTCGGATAACTGTCCCAAAAAGGTCCAAAAGAAGGCGAATTACTTTTTTTTTTTGTTTTAATCGATCCCAAAAACTGAGGAATGTCACTGTTACCCACCAAAGCTTGTTTCTCTGATGATGCTCTTTAATTTAAAAAAATCCCAGCTTGATCAGACCATAATTAATAGAGTTACACATTTTTTAAGTGGGCATCCCGGCGAGCCGTGTAGAAAAGTACGGAGTTAATCGAATCGAGTCGACTTTTCACGAGTGAGTAGATGAGCACACCCAGAACATAAATCTTGAATGTGTTATTTTGATCAGACTATCCCGACGATTTTGGTGGGGGTTGCAAGATTTGTAAATTCCCCAATCGGTTTTTTGAGAGGCTTTAGGATTTCTTGGTTTTTCATCGGACTTTCTCTCGTATCCCGCTATACTGCTTGCGAAGCTGCGTCGATTGGTGAAAACCAGACTCCTGTAGCCTATGTAGTTTTTGAGATAGAAGCCCTCCTTGGTTCAACCTGTAGCGCCTTCTAGTGAATCGTAAGAACTGCGAAATCGGTTCAAGCGGCATCAGATCTAGGTGGAGACGCTCAATCGGTGTACTAAATTCCGTTTTATTATCTTCACAAATCCCCCACGGACTTCTATGGGCTCAAATCTAAAACTACCCAAGGAAAAAAATTCTTTGGGGGCTCTACACGACAGCGTCCCTGGTCGCATTTTGCCCATTTTTGCCGTTAGGTGTCACCGTGTTTGCTCCGCGCGCATAGAGCAGTTGAAGAAAACTATTTCACTTACCCTCCAGATTTGGTCTAAATTGGTCCACCCGTTCTCGAGTTATTCCAATCTTTTGTTTTCAGAAAGTGCAAAATTTGACCCCTCCCCTTGCAACTCTTTCTACTGGATGATTATGATTAATGAAAAGCCGCTAGGAACCGGCTCGCCTTGGGCCGGCCTTCGACTGGCCCGATTCTCGTCTAAATAGAGATGCGAATATTGTCATTATTTGTGAAAATATCAGAAATTCTTTATTAAAAGAAATTGCGTTCCCGATGTTCCAAACTTACTTTTCATTATATGGGATGTAATATTTAGTTTATAATCAATTTATTAATAGTGTAACGAACCATCCCTCGAACATACTAGAGAAGTGTTGAACAGTCTCGGCGTTGCTGGTCGAATGTGCCGGAGAGATCTCGCACTGTCCAGAGTTTCCGACCGTCGAATGTGCGAGAAAAGGCGCGAACCTCCTAGACTCATCGAGAGGAACGAGGAAACGTATGTAAGCGGGAGCATGAATAGAGCCAGTTAGTTCTGCAGTAAATAATCGCGAGTAGTTACGAACGAAATAAATGTAATTAGTGATAAATAAATTATTCATGTACATAATTAAATAAATAATTTAGTGTAAATAAATACTGGAAATAAATTGTAATAAACTAAGTATAAATAAATAGGTGTTTTTATTAAAACGCAACTATAGTTAACTTTGATTTTTGAATAAAATAAGTTAATACATGAATACCTAGTTAAATAAAAAACCAAGATTTGTCTTCCGCTGTTTAACTCACCAAAATACGGTATCTTAGCAAGAAAGAAAAAATTGAATATCTAGTTACAGGACTTTATATCTCGAGTACTTGTGTTATTGATAAAATATGTAACTAATTAGAAAGTTTTGGTCGAGGAGATAGAGACCTGCATCATAGGCCGAGTTTCTCTCGAGCCGTTCTGTATTGTCGGGCCTGTCGAGCTGTTGGAGCTTGTCGGACCTTTTGGACTTTTCGGCCCTTCGGATCTATGGGACTGTTTTGATCTCTCGGGTCTTTTGAAATTCAAGGCTCCTCGAGCTTCCTTGTCGGGCATTTCGGACCTCTTATGTCGTCAGTGCCGTTTGTGCATTTTGGGCTGTTCGGACCTCTCGGGCCGATCAAGAAGTTACTGGGGTTTTTCGGCCCGCGTCGAGTATGTCTCCAGTCGGTCTGGGCCTGGAGATTTCGGCCCGTGCAGGGCTCTACGAGGAGGTACAACATGAAAATTGAAGATAAGTTTAGAGCACTACAGTGTTGCCAGGTGTAGAGATTTTTCCCCAAATTGAGAATCTTTGAACTTGGTAGGTGAATTAGTGAGGATCTTAAAAAAGTGGGGATTTATTGGGGATAAATTAAAAATTTCGAGTAAATTTGTAACTTAGTCGTTTTTTTTAAGGAAGAAATAAATGTTTTTTGAGTTTGTTTTATTATTGTTAATAATAATCAAAGTTTTATTTGTTATTGGAAGTTTTGGCGTAGGTAGAAAATTTTATATATAAAGAAGTTTTCTGAGAAATTGATAAAAAAAAATCTCAATTTGTTGCATTATTTCCTGGACACATATTGGAGAAAAACCGAAATTCGTAAATAATACTGGTGTGCCGTGAAAGGTAGATTTTCCTTTTAGCAGCAATTTGTGATCGAAGAGATTAAGGTTAGGCAATATTATTTTCATTATCTTATGACACTTTATGTTGGAAATCAGAAAATTGTTAATTGTTGGAGGAAATGTATAGGATGACCTACCTTTCACAATATGCTATTATTTACGGGCTTTGGAGGAAAACTCTATAGAAGTTCAGATGTTATCAATGTTACCAGTGAAGAAGTTTGAATTACGTATGTTATATCACCGTTAAGAGCCGTAGTTGAGTTGTGTAGTAGTGTAGTAGTGTAGTAGTGTTGCTGAATCTTGTGCAAACTATAATGTTATCCCAGTAAATAACGATAAGCTTTTAGATCTGTACCTGTGTGCATAAGGAAGGGTTCTTTTATAATTCCCAGGCGTTTTCAAGAAGTAGATCATATTTAAGTGTTCTAAGGAAATATTAGACAAAAGCAAAATTCTTTACCTTTTGCGAACATTTACAATGTGTAAACGTTTAAAATATTTCTAAAGAAATATTAAAGTACGTTTGAAAGGAATTAACTGACAAACAGCAAAACCTTTTTTCCACGAAGGTCTAGGGCGTGTCGTCCCATTCCTAAAAGTAAATGTTCTTCGAATTTCTAGTTTTTAGAAAGTGTTCAAAGGCTTGGGACGCCACAACTCCATTGTCGTGAGGGTAATCACACTGTTACCACAACAGTGAAACATATCGTCAGAATCAATAATAAATTTTATAAATCTTCAGAATTGGAAATTTATGCCAACTTTGGCAACATTGGTTATAGCTATAATCGCCCCTTTTCTCCGCTATTTTGATACATTTAGATTTAAAAAATCCTACATTTGACCATTATATCAAAAACTTTGCCCACCCATGGAAAGCAACCAAAAAATTTAAAAGACCCACCACAACAGTATTTCCATTAAGACAAACTGATGATAATTGAGCCAGGTCAAATAAAGAAAAAGCTCAAGTCTTCACCGAACACATTGAAAATGTATTTTTTTCATTTGACAATCAGGATAATGAAGAAATAAACAACTACCTTCTCCTTGCCAACCTCCAGTACGATCTGTATCCTCATCTGAAGTTAGAGAAATAATCAAAACAACGAATTCACACAAGACGCCAGGCTATGATCTAATAGTCAGTGAGATTCTAAAGTATTTACCTAGAAAAGCAATAGTACAATTTTCAATCGAATGCTTTATCTCTCGTATTTTCCAACCCTATGAAAATTTGCTGAAATCATTTGAAGCAACTTCATAGTCCCATAGATCTCCTGCCTTTATTATCCAAGATACTTAAAAGAATATTTCTAAAAAGAATAAAAGAAGCAACATTATATAATGACCAAACTCCCACCCATCAATTTGGTTTTAAAGAAGACCCCTCCACCATCCAACAATGCCATAAAATAGTGAACTTAATAAGAAAAGGCCTAGAGAACAAAAAAAAAATGTGTGCTGCAGTATTTCTAGACATCATAGCATCAGGGATTGCTATTCAATTTTACTAAATTCTGAAATCTTCTGTCAAACAGAAACTTTGACATTAAAATAAACAAAGAAGAGCACAGCTGCTATCTGATACATGCTGGAGTATCTCAGGGTAATGTACTGGGCCTGTACTTATACTCAATCCACACAAATGATATCCCAACAATTAATGGCACCAACCTGGCTATCCTCGCCGACAATAGCAATAGCAGTCACAATAAATAACCGACATATCCCAGTGAAGAATGAAGTCAACTACTTGGGGTTTCCATCTTGATCAAAAAATAACATGGAAAGCATATTAGGACAAAAAACAATCGAACATTAAAACCAAACACATGAACTGGTTTAGTGGTCAGTCCCAATTGTCATTAAAAAACAAATTAACAATCTACAAAGCCATACTGAAGCCTATTTGGACTTACAGATGCTCTAAACCCTCAAATACAGAAATACTGCAAACATTCCAATTTAAACTCGAAGGATGATGGCAAACGCCCCATGATATGTTTCAAATCAAACTCTCCATGAAGACCTGAGAGTACTGTTCATAAGAGACGTAATATACCCACTTGCTACCAAATACAGAAACAGGAGCTTGAACAACCATGACAACAAACTAGTCAATGCTCTCTACAACCCACCATCAATATCAAGGAGACTCAAAAGACAGTGGCTAGAAGAAATGGTTAGGTGAATTAATTAAAAATTAAAATTACAGAGACAGTCTCATTTATTGTATTTACTTATTGTATTGAGTAGATTGTAAATAAACAGGTTTAAAAAAAATTATGAGGTTATGTTTTCTCAATAACTTTGAGAATGACTGATTTGATAAAGACATGCAATTAAGGAAGACGTGGTAACTATTAGGCTTTCAACTTTCAACACTTTTTATTACAACTCCTTTTTAACTCGATGAAAAGAGGTAGGAGTTGTAAATTAAATTGTTTTGTATTATTTGTATCCTTGTACGTTGAACTCTCAGACTTGGTGAATTGTTAGCTTGAACTTACTTTTACAAATGCAAATATTTTCAAATCTTCTGACTTATCCATATGTTGTGTAGTATAATGCAGAGTCATTCATATTGTAATTTAATGTGATAATATAAAATCAGATTAAAAGAGTTTTAATTGCAAAATTGTATGCTTAGCAGATATCAAGATCACTTTCTTTATTTTTGTTATTCTGTAAATAAATGAATGAAAAAAAATTATGCTGCATACAATTAAAATTTAAACCTGTAGTAATATTTTAAAATAAGTCATTTGTATATCTTTATTTTTATAGAACTGCTGCTAGTTGTAACGCCACCAAACATTGTATACAAACAGTATGGATCCACCAAAGGTTACCACCAGATTACAGCAGTGTATGTCAAACATGCCTTGAAATGGTTAAAGAGGCTAGAGATCAACTATTAAGTAATGAAACACAGGTCAGTCTATAATTATTTATTAACGTTTAAAGTCTTTCCTTCTAAAGCAGATTCTCTCATTCTGAATTAGTATGCATCATATGCTATTTAACATTTACCGTATTTATACGTAAATCACGATCGTCATACTTAAATAAAATAATATGTCATCTGCAATATAAGATCCTTTTATTATCTTTTGTTTTTATATTGTGTAGTGAAAGGATTCTTCTTGCATCATCATTAACATATGCACATCCTAGTATACATCATTTTATTGTTGTCTTTTTTTCTTCAGTTTATCAGTTTTTACATCAAGACTTATTTTTATTAATTGTTTTTGTTTACAGGAAGAAATCAAAGAAGTGTTTGAGGGATCATGCAAATTACTTCCAGTTAAGATAATTGCAAAAGAATGTTGCAAATTAGCAGATGAATTTATTCCCGAATTAATTGATACGTTGGCTTCACAAATGAATCCACAAGTTGTTTGTTCTGTAGCTGGATTATGTAATAATGAACGCGTTCATCGGTTACTTGAAGAGCAACAAACTGAAATGACTACAAAGATAAAATCAAAACATAATGATCGTTGCGATGGTTGTCATACTGTTATCGATATAGTCGAGAAGAAATTCCGTAATGCAAACAGAGATCAAGTATTACAAAGCTTCTTGAAGGTAAGTTTTCTAAGCAGGAAGATGATAACATTCAAGTATGAAAACAATAGCAATAAATTTAATTAAATTATTCTTTTATAATTTGTTATATGTGAAGGTTTCATGCTTTTTACAATTGCATGAATTAAAGCTGCACATTAATAATGTTGTTATACAACAAACAGATGTAAATATTTTGGAAGATTTGCATAAAGCCTATAATATTTTATTATGTGGGTGTAGACAATTGTATTAATATTATTCAGTAAGTTCTAATGTCATAAATAATTTTAAATGAAATGAATATTGATAAGGACATACTAGTTATTAAGTCATTCTTTACCTTATCGATATTATTTATGTAAAATACTAAGCTAATCAAAAATATGCCGACAATTATTTATAAAGTTAACATGTGTCATTCATTTGCATTCAAACTATTGATAGTTTCTGAAAATATGGATAAAGGACTGACTAATCAGCATGTAAATGCATAATCGGAAGAATTATCAACATTATTTGTTCTTAACCTTGAACTTAATGAGTTTATTCCAAAGTGTTCAATAGAGTCACACATTTAATAATTACAGATTATTTTTGAAATAAATCTTGACACTTTATTCTCCGAGTGTGAAGTTCAAACTTGACATACATTATTTGTTTTATAGAAACTTTCACTTCTAAAGGATCAAAGCACTGTTAAAAATCAAAAAATATCAATATAATATGAAAAGTAATAAACTTGTAAGGATTATAAAAAGAATTGCAAGTTTTCTACATGCAATTAAATCAACTTTCATTTTATAACGGTCTTACTGCAATACCATCTGCACTTTTTTAATCTTTAACTTCTAGCAGTGTCAAGATTATTCATTATGCAATTTTTTTTCTTTGCTACATCTTACAGTACTTGACCTTCTCTTATAAAATAAATTAAAGGTAGCTATTTTCATTAAAAGAATTTCATAATGAACCCCAAATTGTTGTGGAAGTGCACAAAACACAAAATAATATCATGAAAGATGTTATCGTCAGACTCAAAAAAGTATAAGATAGAACTTAAGATTAAAAATATCAAGACAATCACTGTGATTTATGTTTTAATTTCCTGTAAACAAAATTGAACTAACGATAAAATGCTTCTTGATACTGTCTTAGTGAATCATGCTTTTGTGTCGTGCTTCTTTTGCCATGTGACTATGAATCATTCATTATAATGAGAGTTCTATTTCATCATTCTAATCAATTAGTTTTTGTTGTATAGTTGAAAATCTATCTATCTATTCTATTGATGGTTATCATTAGAGTGCGGATTTATAGGAATAATGCTTTTTTTAGATATTAATAGCAGTACAAAAAGACATTGAAATAAGTGCAAATCGCTATTAAAGAAATCATTTCACTAATTTTCATAATGCTTTTTTTTTGCTTTTTTTTGGAACTTTTTGCTTTTTTTTAGAATAATGCTTATTTTGTGAATTTTTTGTCAGTCTCAAGAAAAAAATCATAATATCCTTATACTTTTCTTGTCTACAGTATATTTATTTTCTGTTTCTTCAAAATACTTTCTATAAATTCTTTCTCTAGCAGCAATTGTCTACATTATTTTTTTAAACATTTTGTTTTTACGGTAAATTTCGTGACAGTATTTTCAAGGATTTCTTAAAATATCATTATTTACCGTTATGTATTGAATACCATCTGGACGCTCACTGTTCCAGAGGCTGTCGGGGCCGTTACACATTGTTCCGGCAGTTCTTTGTCCCTAGGATAAGCTGTGAAAACAGTCAGTTCTTATAGGTTTTAAGATTTGTTTGACAAATGCTTCAGTTTTACTGGGTTACTTAAAGTGTTGGTATCGTGCGTGTATGTAATGTTGCTGGTAGATTGAAAAATTTTCGTTTCATTTTATTATAACTTAATCTTTTGCGTTGTCTTCTGTTTTTAACAAAATAAGACTGTGTTACAATGCCAAAAGTTAAAACGAGTGTAGAAGAGTGGATTAAAAATATACCAGAAATAAGGCTGGACGGTAGTAGACTATTTTGCAGAGTATGTGTTAAAACGGTAAGGAGTAGATTGGATTTTAAATATAATATTCTTTACTGCTCGTTTTAATAGATCCAGTGCGACAAAAAGTATAATGTAATACAACATACGAAGACCGCTATTCACAAGGAATGTAGGAAGAGCGGAAAATGAAAATAAGCTGAAACAACAAACTATTTCAGAAGTAGTTGCCTCTGGATCTTCTACTCGATCTGAAGAAAGAACTTTTTATTTTGATTTATGCAATACTCTGATATCGGCAAATATTCCTTTCAGAAAATTAGACAATTCTGCATTTCGAAAATTCTTAGAAACATATTGTAAGAGATCGATACCGTCCGAAAGCACTCTACGAAAAACTATTTAGATACAGTGTATAAAACAGTCTTTCATGAAATTAAAAATATAATTGCAGACCATTATATCTGGTTTTCTATCGATGAAACCACCAACGAGTGCGGTAGGTATGTGGCTGGTCTCACTATCGGTATATTACATGAAGCTACTCTAACCAGGCCATTTTTAATATATTTGAAAGAACTAGATAAAACCAACAACAGCACCATAACAAGATTTATTAATGAGGGACTCACAAACTTTTTTCTTCCTAATGCAGTCCCAACTGAAAAAATTCTGTTAATGGTGATGGATGCGACTGCATATATGCTAAAAGCAGGTATTAATTTAAAAGTTTTGTATAGTAATCTCACACACTCTACTTGCGTAGCTCACGGATTAAACCGAGTAGCAGAAACTGTGAGGTCTGAATTTCCTCTAGTTAACGAGTTAATTAAAAATGGCAAAAAGTGTTTTTTAAAAGCGCCATTGAGGATACAACGATTTAAAGAAAAACTGCCTAATATTCCGCTTCCACCACAACCAGTCATTACTAGATGGGGAACATGGTTGGATGCGGCTGTATATTACGCAGTTAACTTCACCAGCTTCAAAGAAATTTTGTCAGAATTTTCGGAAGATGCATCCCAATCAGTTGAAGACTGCCAAAATATTTTAAAAACTCCGGAACTACAACAAAACCTTGCATTCATCAAAGCAAATTACGAGTTCATCAGTGAAACTATCACTAAACTTGAAACACAAGGAAGTGAGCTAACAGAAGCAATTGTACAAGAGCTTAAAATAAAATTGGGAAAAGTGCGTGGTGATGTAGGAAAAACAATATTTGCCAAATTTGAGAACGTGCTGGCTAAAAACGAAGGTTTAGCAAGATTAAAGACCATTGCAAGTTTTTTATCAGGCGAAATAGTCAATAACTTCGACTTGGAACCATCGTTACTTGCAAAATTTAAATATGCACCGATTACTAGTGTTGACATTGAAAGACTATTTTCTCTTTACAAAGACACCCTAACTGATAAAAGAAGAAATTTCCTTATGGAGAATTTAGAAAAGTCCATAATAATTAAGCATTTTAGAGTTCAAAGTTTCTAATAACAATTCATTTTTTGTTTTTTTATAATAAATACTTTGTATAATAAGACCTAAAACCTGGAAGTTTAATTTTTTTTCCTGCATATTTTAAACTTATTTTTAATTTTTGTGCTATTTTGTAAGCTTTTTTCCTTGAATTTTTACGCTTTTTTAAGAACTTTTTTTATTGTTTTTTTATGCTTAAAAATCCGCACTCTAGTTATAATTATGTATGTGCATGGAGTTTTCTGTATCCATGCTTTTGATTTTGAATTATAAGCATAAGTTGATTTTTAATTGTTTTTAAATAAGAATTAGAGTCATTCCTTCTTTAAATGGCAATGGTAGTAGTAGGCTTTGACGTAGTTTAGGTAGCCATTTTATTAGCATCCAGAATATGTATTAGACTGTTATAAGTAGACTTAGGATAGTTATCTGAACCTTTTTGAAACTGAATGCATATTTTACAGCTAATTTACTTGAGAGTATCAGTGATTTTCCATTATTTTGTAATGAAGGTGGCAAAATATAAGTTTTATGACATTTCCTGATTTAACAAAGACTAATTGTCAGAATAAAGGCAACTCCTCCATTTAAGATTAAAGCCATAAATCAATCACTTAAAATGTGTAGATAGACCAGGCCCATGTTAATTCTTGTTTTATTTTTATATTTATAACAAAGCTTACTGTAAATCTTTCAGTGATGTTTCAACAATACATTTTCCTATTTAAGCAGAAAAATCATAAAACCCATTCAGTAATTCGTAAGAAATGTTTTCAAAGTGAAGTTTTTGAATTCAAATGAGAAGTACATAATTTAGTCATAGCTTTAAGCCAGAAGTCACCTTTCCTAAGTACAATTCTTGGAGTTCTTATGCCCGGTTTCTGAAAACTGGTGTTATGAATCATATAGTTATCGGATGCATAACTTCATCGAACTGATAAACTTCTTAAATGTTGCTCAAAATATTGTACTCTATTTTATAACTATTGGTTTTTTAAGTACTTCAAGAAAAACCGATAGGTGGCTACTACATTTGCAACACTAGAAAAACAAAAAATACTGTAAAAAAAGTGAAATAATTTGAAACTGTTACACATTTTCCAACAACACTGTCATTCTATACTGGCACTTTCATCTTAAACATAAAACTGTTAGAGATTGGTAATTGAAAAAAAAACCGCGCAAAACTTCCAAGTGGTGTAGAACGCACCGGCACTACATAACTTATCGCACCAACTTGCTCCGATAACTTATGAAGCCGATATTGGTCCCATAAATACAACATAGCATTTGAGAAACATTTGTCTGCTGTTCTCATAATTTACTTGGCAACAAATCTGAATTTAAAAGTTATTGTAGATGAATGTTTATACAGTAAATAACACACATAGGAGTATAACAATGCCAGAAGAAAATAGAAGTGTAAGTTCCGCGTTAAATCAGTATGTCAAAGAATTCAGTGATTTTGCAACAGATGGAAGTGTTTTATTCTGTAAGTCAAAGCCAGTTGATTGTGATACAAAGTACTGACACCGAACAAAAAACAATCGCAAATTGAGCTCAATAACTGTTTTCTCTCCACTAGAAGCGCTGTTGATCTACTTTAAGTTTGACAAGTTTGAACATGAGTTTATAAGTTTGAGGTTATTAAAATTTAAATTTTAGGAAAAAGTAATTATTAATGCCTTGTTGTTGTGTATTCTTTATTCTTTGCGAAGTTTGTATGAGCAAGTGTATATTTTCTATTACCTCATCGTCATCTTCACCACTTTCACAATTATTTTTCTATAAATTGCTGTAAAACCGATTTTGTAGGGTTGCGCAGCTGTTTCTGAATAAATCGAGTTAACCCAAATAACTGTATCATATAATTGTATGATCAGATCAGAAATATGAGTTAAGTTTCCCAAAACGCATTATTTATTACTTTTTTCTAAGATTTAAGTTTTAATAACCTCAAACTTACAAACTGACGTTTATTTTGTAAAATTTAACGTAGATCAACAGCGTCTAACGGAGAGGAAATCGTTATTGAGCTCAATTTGCGATCGTTTTTGTTTGTATCACAATCAACTGGCTTTGCTGCAAGTTTTGTGAAGTTCTGGTAAAAGCAACAAGAAATTTTCAAGTAACTCAACACCTGCGGACTGTAAAACATCAGAGTAATAAGAGCAGAAAAATCCAGAACAGAAAACAACAATTATTAGAGTCTGCTGTATCAAATCCAGGACCTAAACCAGTAGAATCTTATGAAGACTTGTGCACAGCATTTATATCTGCAAACACACCCTTTGGAGAATTACAAAATGGGACTTTTACAAAGTTTTCGGAGAAACACACTAAACAAAATATTCCAGATGAATCAACGATAAGGAAGAATTATACAGTGCCACTGTATCAAACTACACTAGAGAAATTAAGGAAGAAAATAAAAAATAAAAATATTTGGATCTCTTTAGACGAAATAACTGATGTGGAGCAAAGATATATTGCAGATTTTATTTTTGGAATTATAGGAAGTGAAAAGGAGAAGGGCAGATCATATTTATTGACCATGAAAGTTTTAGAAAAAAAAAAATCAATCATTCAACTGAAGCATTAGGTCTTTTGTGGCCAGAAGGAATCTAGTATTCACGTGTTCAATTAGTTTGCACCAATGCAGCACTTTATATACAGAAAGCTATAATTGGATTGCCCATTTACATGAACGTTATTTTTTTTCCCCTGACCATTCATGTGGGTCTTGCCATGACCCAATGTCTTTCCATTTTAATCATTCTCTTTACCCATCAATACGTTGAAAACATGTTTGTCTATTAAATTATGGCGATTATGGTTGTTTGCAACAAGCACACGGTGATCAAATAGACATCCACCTAATAAAAGCTCTCTAACTTTTGGATAAAAGTACATAAAGGGAAAGATATTGAAATACGACATGATTTCTGCATTATTTAACTTTTCAGTATACTACTGAACAGAATGAAAATTGCAATATTTTCTCAGGTAAGAAAAAATTAAAGTTAATGAGAGAATAAATAAAAGTTTTGAAGAACCATAAACCAAGGCTCAAAAATTACAAAACCTGAAAATATGAGATACTATAGTATAAAACCAAAACTCATATATTGATTACTTATAATACAGTTACAGAATTCATAAAGTAGTTTCTTTCTGGAAAAACTTTAACTACTCGGTCAAATAATAACATTCTATTTAAACACAGTTTTCCTGGACAAATAGTATCCGACAGAACCGTTGTAGGACAAACAGCATTCAGCTTATCATTGAGGTTATGTGTATTTAACAGTTTCATATCGATATCAGAAATATTGTTATTATTGTTGACTATTATACAGATATACTAAATAAAATAAAATTATTATTTCTAGTATTACAGTTGTTTATAGGCACAAGGACTATTTATGGTAATCTTATTGAAAAATTTCAATATGTTTTGAAATCAAAACCAATCTTGGTAGTTTTTATGTTTCAGGTCACCTTCCTTTGTTCAAAATACATTTAATGTGTTTACTATTAACATTCTTAGAACATGTTCTTATCTTATTATCTTCTACTTAAAACCTAAAACAAGAAGTAATACATTAATATTGTGCATTACACTTAGTATTCGAAATTCTAACCTATCTTTTAGTACATTAATGTTTTGTTTCCTTAAAATTTAAATTCTTGACCTTGAATTAAATAAAATTACTCTACATTTTTCATTTTCTCATATTTGCATTTAGTTTAGTTATCTACTGTAACATAAAATGGATTAATTAATGCTTTTACAATTATACTACAAGAGGTATATTAATCGGAAATACATATATATTTTACAAAACATTATTTATTTACTTACATGTGCCTAAAGATCATTTAGGATTTAGGTAGTCACTGTTTGCCTGTTTCAACAATATTTACCCAGGCATTTAGCAAATAAATGAAAAAATGAAGCTATTTGCTCAGGCAGATAAAATGCCCATGAGAAAGCTGTTAAAGCCTAGTTGATATTTTAATAGTTATTTCCTTTTCTCTTTATATTCAAAGTTGATTTTCTAGTTTTAGCATGTTTTCTTGACTGTTATTGCAATTTTCTTAATAATTATAACCTTAAATTTCACGTTTCATAATTTGTTTGACAATAACTTACGTCATGCTCAAGTAAAAAAATTCAAAACAAATGCCATTAAAATCAAGTGGTTTTGATTTCTGGTTCCACATGTCCTAACTCTTATAACTAATATTACTCTAGATGTTTCTAAACATCCAGTTATGTTTGTCACCCTGGCTTTTCTAGTTACAAATAAACAATCAAGGCTCTGGATAATGTCACCACATCAAATGATGTAGGTTATGTATGTAAATTGTGATTTATATCCAAAGCATATTTGAGAACTTGCATTTTAAGAAAACTAACATCAAGATATTTTTATGTTAATTTTCTTAAATTGCAAATTCTTCTCAAATGTCTACATCAAAACATAAGAGAAACGTATACTTTTAGTTTTTTGATATCACCTCGGGAACATGGTTAAAATGGCCGCCAAGATTTGAAAAAAGTAACAAAACAGGAGTTCGTTGTGGTTATGCTTTGCATTCCCAGATGCTTTTTATAGAATATACATACATATTTTTTGTTTTATGCGTTCATTTTTCCCGAAGTAGAAATAGTTTTTACTGAATATTAAAGTTTCAATATTTTACTACTAAGTTAGTTTGCATACTGTTAAATGTAAAAATATCTACTTTAAATATTAACAACAGGAACATTTAGAAATAAAAATAAACCTTTAACTGTTGTAAGAATTATTTCTTATTGGTTTCTTATTATTTAGTATTTTAGAATACTTTCGTTTTTGTTTCCTACAAGTTGTTTTATTGTTTCACTTACCAATAAATTTTGAAACTTTGAATATATATCATCATGGAATATCTGGCTAATTAGTATAAAAAAATTGTCTGTGCAGCTCAAAGAGTATCCATTCCAGGGCTGTTTTCAGTTGTGCATTGAAACTGTTTCGTTTCCCATTCCACGGCGCATCAAGGTGTTACAACTACGTTTCCCTAGAAACTCATAGGTCCCTTTGTTCTAATTGATCCCAAAAAAATTGGGATATGCCACTAGTACCCACTTAAGTTTGTTACTCTGATGATGCTCATTGGTTTAAAAAAATCTCAGCTTGATCGAACCATAATTAACCTAGTTACGAATTTTTTAAGTGTGCATCTCGGCAAACCATGGAGAAAAGTGCGGAGTTAATCGAATCGAGTGAGCAGATAAACATCCCAGAACATAAAACTCGAATATTATGTTGATCAGACTATTTGGACGGTTTTGGTAGGGGATTTCGGAATTTCTTGGTTTTTCACCGGAATTGCGAAGCTGCGTTGATCGGCGAAAACCAGACTGCAGTAGCCTTTATAGTTTCTGAACTAGAAGCTGTTTTTGCTTTGACCTGTCGCGCCTTCTAGCGACCGAATCGTAAGAAGTACAAAATCGTTTCGAGCGACATTAGATTTAGGTTAAGACACTCAATCGCTAAAAATCGCTAAATTCCGTTTCGATATCCTCGCAAAACTCCCACCCCGATCCTCCCACGAACGTCTCTCTAGTTTGCCCATTTTCGCCGCTAGATGTCTCCACTAATTCTCCAAGTTTTTGAGTTATTCCGATTTCGCATTTTTCAAAAAGTGCAAAATGTCCAACTTTGACTCCCCTTTGTCTCCTCATATTGGGTATTTTGTCAACTTGGACCGATTCATTCTTCATTGTTTTTACCAGATGGGGAATTTTCCTGAAACTATCTGGATTTCAAGTCAATGTCTGCTTTAAAAAACTCCATAATCATCGAGTCAAATCAAGTTGGCCTAGCATCCAGTAAAAGCAGACTTCAGATGACTGAACTGACTGATTGTGTTCATTATAGAAAATTCTACCTTTTAGTCATGGTTGGGTAGATCCAGGGCCTGTTTCAGGACTTACTACGTCCTGAGGATTCTTGCGCCCTCCCATTCTGTATGAGGGAACCCGACCCGTATTCGTTTTGAGGTCTCTAATGAAGAATGAAACCAGATGTCAAGCCAGTAGAGAGTGACATAATCCAATACTCTCAGAGAAAGTTAAGGGTAGTATGAAGCTCAATCTTGTGGCACCACAGATAATGTAAAGTTAGAGGGCACAGCTTAACTCGCATTTGTATTTAGTTTTCTCAAGAAGATAAATAGAGAGCAAAGCCTAATCTTGGGTCACTGGAGGTGCCCCTTTGTGTCATACAATCTGATGCTCTCCTAGGGAGTTAATGTAGTTGGAAGCTCAATCTAGTGGTCTTTTGGAAGGTGCAGCTCAACTCGTGTTTTCCAAGTTTTTCCAAGAAGGTTAATTAAAGGCTAAGCTCTATCTTGGATCTTGTTGAGTGGTATAACCTGATGCTCTTTTTGTGGAAGTTGATGCAGTGAGAAGCTTGCTCTTGTTCCATGGCCTGTTAAAAAGAGCAGCCCAACTCGCTTTCATATTTAGTTTTTTCAAGAAGGTTAATGGAGGTTGAAGCCCGACCTAACTTGTTGTATGACCCAGCTCGATGCTCTATGAATGTATGTAGTGTGATGTTGGAAAATGCAACCTAATCTGTGTTCATATTTAATGTTTTTGTTAAGAAGGTTAACATAGGGTAAAGCTTGACCTTGAGCTACTGAAAGTAGCCTGCTGATTGGTGCAGCCCAATACATGTTTGTATTTAGCTTGACCCATTTTGATCTACTCTAAAATGGTTAAAAGAAGAGAACTTTAGGGTGATGTAGTGAGACTACAGGCCTGGTCCCCTAGCAGAACCAACTCTAGTTTCAATAGTAGAAATGAGCTTTCCTCCATTGATCAAATTTGGACTACATTTAATCTTTCTCATTTCACATTAAGCATTTTTCAATCTATTGTGTTTGATTGTTCATTTACAACAAAACTTGAAAGTACTGCTTGTGATGTTAAGGAGGAAAAGTCAACCTGCACTTAACAGTTACATGGTATCCCGGAAATTGAGGCCGAGTGGTAGGTGTGGTAAATCTGGTTAATTCTTGATATTCTGGATTTATTACTGATTCTGGGCTCAAACAGTGCTTCATATTTTTCCTGGACTTTGGTTGGTGGTAGTCAAGGATGTTTGTTGTAATTTTTGATGCAAGCTGTGTGGTAGTCAGCAGTATGCAAATGGAATTTCCTGGAGGATGATGCCTTCTAACTCAGGTTTCTGCATTTTTAAGTAGAAACATCAGGCTTGGTGCATCAGTTTTCATTTTGAGTATGGTGATGGAATTCTTGAGGCTCTTTCTTGAATGCACTATAATTTAATTAGTTCAGTATAAATTGAGGTTAGCTTACTTGACATACAAAACAAAGATTACAAGAAAGGTTAACCTTAAGCATCTATCAACGGAACAAAGATCTTACATTTTAACTTGATGCTGCGAGTGTAGATTTTTTTTTAATAAGAAAGAACAAGAAAATATTTTTATTAATATTACAGGTATGTGGTAACATGGGAAGCCTCTCTGATGCCTGTAGCAACATTATTGTAACATACTTTAATGAGATTTATCAACATTTAGAAGAAAATCTTAATCCAGTTGATTTCTGTTTAATGGCAGGAGAATGTAGTGCTATGTTCCATACTCATGCAAATGTACAAATTACTCCACTTTCAAGGGTTGGTGTTGTACATGTTCAGTAAGTTTTTTTTTTTTTTTTTTTGAATATAGTTTTCTTTAGATATTTGCTTTATAATAAATAACATTGTAGGAGAGATGACCTACCATGTGATCTATGCAAACAGTTAGTGAAGCATTTCCAAGATGTCTTGGTTGCTAACACTACAGAAGATGAATTCCATAAAGTTTTAATAGGAATCTGTAAGCAAACTAAATCCTTCAAGGATGAATGTGTAAGCCTTGTAGATGAATATTATCCGATCATTTACGAGTATTTGACGAACGAACTTAATGGATCAGTTTTATGTGCTATGATTGGTATTTGCCCCGAACAAGATTTATCTACAGATGATGTAATTGTTTTAATATCTTGAAAATCCAAGTTTTAGTTATACAAAATTCTATTCTAGGATGTACCTATAATCCCACTCTTACCTGTTGAAACTGCTCAAAATCCATTGCTTACTGTTCATCCTATCATACCTAATAGTCGTGTGGGAGTAAACAAAGGTGGAGCAGCAGTGCAAGTCATACAATCACCTGAATTGGCTCAGTTACCTATTGAACGCCTAATGCCACATACACTTACAATTATAGGCAATACCGAGCTTTGTGTATTTTGTGAGTATTTCTTGCACTTTGTGCAACAAGCTCTCACAGATCCCAAAACAGAAGTAAGTTTATTTTAATTTTCATTTGAAAACCTTAAGATTGACTGCATTCATTGTAGGAACAAATTAAATATGTAGTTGATGGTGCATGTGAAAGGTTACCTCCTTCAATAAATGCAACTTGTCGCCAGTTTGTCGATACGTATGGTCCTGCTTTTATTGCGATGTTAGCACAAGATATTGATCCATCAGTTATATGTCCAAAGTTAAGTCTTTGTCCATCAGTAGAAGCACGCAATGTTGAAGTTTTCATGCATAGAAATAAAGGAGAGAAACCAAACTGCCCGTTGTGCTTATTTGCAATTACTAGTCTTGAGGAATTAATTAAAAACAAAAGGACTGAGGTTAGTTAGAATTTAAAATAATTTTTCAGAATGATTTTAATGTTTCCTATTTTATTGAAGAAGTGGGGTCTTTATAGAAGAATGTTTAGAAGATATCCACACATTTAAAAATATTATTTGTATATTTCCTCTATGTATCCCAATAAATCCTATATCCCTGTCTTTGTCTTCTTCTTTTTGACTATTTATGAGTATATGAAATATTTTAGGAAAACATCAGAAAAGCTCTAAGCAGTCTGTGTACCCATCTTAGTGATAATTTACGAGAACAATGCGATGATTTTGTGCAAACTTACACTGATGAGATTGTCGAAGCATGTCTCGCTCAACTTGATCCTCAAGAAGTTTGTGTGTACTTAAAATTATGTGACGATAAGAAACCACCACAAAAACCAGTTCCAAAGGTTGTATATGGAGGAATTGTTGGTAAGCTATTTTTAACATAATTGTAATCCGTTTCAAATTTTAATGCAACATTGTATTTTCAGCTACCAATGAGATTCCAGATGGTACGGTTGCTGGTAAAGTAGTATCTGCAAAACCAACAAATTCACCGTTCTGTGTATTGTGTGAATTTGTTATGTCACAATTAGAACAAGAACTTAAAGATAACGCAACTGAGGTATAACGCTAATTATAGGATACATTGATTTTTATTTATTTTAAATAAATTAACAGGAAGAAATCAAAACAGCTGTGCATAATATTTGTAATCATCTTCCAAAGTCTGTCTCGCAAGAATGCAATAACTTCGTTAATCAATATGCAGATGCCGTTATTCAATTATTAATTGAATCTTTAGATCCCAGCCAGGTTTGTGCAGAATTAAAGTTGTGTGATCAGAAGAAGAATGTATACATTGTAAATGATTTAACTAACATTGAAACTTTTGCACCGTTTCCCACTTATGAAAATGTAAATTCTCCTCAATGTACATTATGTAAATTAGTTATGACACAAATAGAAAAAGCTCTCCAGGGTAAAGTAACAGAGGTATACAATTTTTATAGAGTTACAAATCTAACGTTAATTGGAAAAATTATATATCTGTAGGATAAAATAATTAAAGCAGTACATGGTGCTTGCAATCTTCTACCAGCACATCAAAGTAAAGAATGCAACGATTTTATTAACAAAAATGGTAAGAGAATAATTGAATTATTAGAAATGGCTGTTCAACCTGGAGAAATCTGCTCTCTTCTATTCTTCTGTGCATCAGACTTCAATACAATAAGATGTATGTATAAAATTCTTGTTTATATTTATTTAAAAGGATTTATATTTACATTTTTTCAGTGGATGTACGCAAATGTGCTGTTTGTGAAGCTGCAGTTGACATAATGGATAAAATTCTAGAAAATCCCAATGTTGATCATACATTGGAACATGTGCTTGAGAAAACATGCCGTGCATTACCATCAACCTATGAACCTATGGTTAGTATTGATAAACATTGTATTACTTCCACTGTAGTAAACTCGCTTTATCATTTTTAGTGTCGAAATTTAATAGATGAATATGGTGCAGAATTATTTAACTATTTGGTTCATTCTGCAGATCCCAGCAGAATATGTGATAATGTAGGTTTATGTGTGAAAAGGCCACATATAGAGCACATGGTGGGCCAAGAAAAGTGCACATGGGGTCCATCTTATTGGTGTTTAAATGAAGATAATGCTAATAAATGTGGATCAGGAGTAAGTTAATGGTTCGACGTTTATAAGTCTTTGTTTAATATCATCAATTTCAGGCTGTGAAACATTGTCAAAACAAGGTATGGAATAAACAGTCTCCAAATATTAAATAAGTGATAAACAAAAACAAATGTGACATGTAACGTATAATATCAAGTTTCTAAGTAAATTACTCATAATGTCTCTTGTACCTAGGAGCAAAAACAATTGCACCAAAGTTCATTATTCTAGTGTTTCTTTTTTTTTGTAAAAACAATCCTTTTTTGTGGTTACTTATAGGTTAGCTCCACTTTTATCCTATTGTAAGTTTGAACAATGTAAACTGATTTTAGCTTGTAAGGGTTTGTAGTCACAGTTTATAAATGAGTAAGGTCTGACATATTAATTTTTGTAGATTGCCATAGGAATATAAACTGTGATAAAACTGAGTTGATCTTTTATTACAATAAAACCATGTAAAATCTTCATTGTGTTTTATTATAGAATCTTTGACTTTATATTTTATTACGGATGTAGCTGAAGAATCATTGGTTGCAATTATGCTGATAGTCTATACTGTATAGTGTGACAAGAAATACACACTGAGCTTGTATAATTAGAAGCTGGTGTGCATGTATTAAATTATGATTGTGGTCAGAATAACTTACAAAATGGAATGATTTTGTTGATATACACCATTCACGATGTTTCTGGGTCGTATATGGCTGTGGCAGAATGACGGTTTGAGTATTGTAAACTGGGCTGTTTATCTATTAACTCGGCTTGTAAAATCTTATTGACACTTAATGAACTTTAAGGTTATGATTTTATGACAGTTTAACCTCACGCTATTGTCTTTTTTTTGTAAATCTGTAAATCAATTACACTAAAAGATTATTTCACGAAAATTTCTATTTATAAATCAAAGTTTTTTTGTTTTTATTTATAATCTTTGGCATTCTTCTTAATTGGCATTAATAGATTGATGCAAAATATAAAAAAAATTTGATCTTTTTTTTAACAAAGCAAACTAAACGTTACTAAACGTTTCTGCAAAGACGCAGGTACAGCAATTTTCAAGAAAAGAGGAAGCAACGCTAGCGTATAGTCATTATAGAAGTAAAACAACTCTTAAAAAGCGGGAAACTAGCTCGCAAACAAACCAGCAGGGTTGGAGGGTGGTTTGCGCTTCTAGAATAGATGTCACGACGGTCAAACGCAGCACGATGTTACCGGCATATAGTAATCGAGGTTAGACCAGTGTCATACGCGTTTTCTGTGCACGTTTTCATTCATTAATGTTCATTTAACGCTGGTGAATTTTTACAAAATGTCTTTGAGAAGCATTTGTATGGTGACAGGGTGCCGTGCAAATAACGAAACGTTTAATGTACATTTTTTTAAATTTCCCCGGAATAAACAAAGGTAAGGAACAAAAGTTTTGTTACTTCCGATTAATTATAATGATGTTGTATTGATATAATAAATATTGTAGATGTGAAGAATGGGCACGTGTACCAAACTAACTTAGATGTGTTGGTGCAAACTTCATATTATAAGATCTGCTCAGCACATTTTGAAGTCAATCTCATTAAAGGCAGAAATAAGAAATGTCTTGCTGCAAATGCGATACCAACAATAATAATCCAGCAAGCAGCAGAACATTGTAGTAGTATTTACTAATTTGACTCACCTAACGAAGACTGTTAAGTAATAATTCATTATTTATACTTTTGAAATAATCACAAATATATATTTATATCATTACTAAAATTCATTAAATTGCAAGAAGGATATTGTAGTATCACTATTTAAGAATTTTTTAATACTTTAATTTTCTGTTTTATTATAGAGATAAACGATATTTCAAATGATATAATTTAAATGAAACCAATTAAAAGCTATTTCTAAATTTAATAAATAAACAGGTATTGTTTAAAGTAAGATTATAATATTTGCTTGTATTGACTCTGTTAATGTTTTCTTACAAATTTCATGTTTAATAACAGATTCTGATGTGCATATACAAGTACCACCTACAACAGAATCTCTTGATCTTGCCGTAGTGTCTAATATGTCTCCACCACCCTCTCAGCGTATCCAAACCTCAAAGTCATTGAGTGAGAGGACACCGAGAAAAAAAGCATTGCGGCTTAAGATTCGTTCGTTACAACAAGTTCAGTCATTGAGGAAACAGCTGCAGATTGCTAATCAACCACTGCAGGATAAACTTACAGTTGCAGTTTTCAAGCTATTTATCGAGCCTCGCTTTCCAAGACATGTTGCAGTTTTTATATACCAACAACAAGATATTGCATTGAATTTAAACATTTTTGTTTAAAAGTGTATTTCTTAAGTCCAACGTGTTATAGATTTCTATTATTATTTGTACTCTGAATTAATTTAATGTGATTTACTTTATTATGTATATAGGGTAGGTAGTTTTTTAGCAGCATCAATATTTTTTGCAACTATTACAGTATCAGCAGAATCAATAATTGAGACAGGACAAATGTCTGAATCATTAAATAGATCAAATCCATGTTTGTTGCTTACATCAGGTTCTGATTAAATAAAAATATTTATCTGAAATGATTGCGTTTTATTTGTATGCAGATTAATAATTAGACTTTGCAGTTTTAAAGGAATGGCAGATGATGTAATAATGTTCTTTAGGTGTTCATAACTAATTGAATCATATGCTTTCTCAACATCTAAGAATTATCAATGTCAAACTTTTTTTCAACAATAGCACTATTGATATGATTTTGATTTTTAAATTGAACTTCCACAGAGAACAAATCTGTCAAGACAAAGCAGAATCTAAATTAGTTTCAACGGCTCTAACAAAGACTCAGAAATTCACATATAATGTGGTTTGTGGGAAAGTAAGCCATTTCAAATCATAACAAGTTAATTATGTCAATGGGTATAAAAAATACAAATTGAAATTCAGCATAAATCATTCCTGGATTATTTAGTAATTAGTTTAGAAACATAAAATATTTTCAACCTGTACAATAAGTTAATTATTATAGTTAGCAGTTTATATCATGTTGCATGTAATTTTGTTTTATTTTATTTAAATTTTGTAAAACGAGAAATAATATTAATGTAAATATTGATAAAAAAAACAATAGTTGTACATAATACATGTATAAATAAAAAACATATGTAGCAAAATAATTTTTTATAAGTAATATGAAAACAACCAATTTATTTAAATGTAACCATTGAAGATAGATATTTGTGTACAAGAACAATAATGTATCTAAAATGTATTGTGATAAATTTGATTTCTTTGGATATTTGTGCATGATTTACATCCTCTTCTTTAATTTAATACAATTTAATAACAGAAAATGCAATGGTAGCCTTTCTAGTAATTCATAATGGCCATAAATAAATCTACACACGCCACTGACAGCGTAGCGACATCTGTTCGAAATATCGGTACTACCCTCCTACTGTTACTTCAAGGTCACATGTCGGCGTTTGAAAAGAACAAAGGATTTTCAAAGAGTTGGTCTACTTCATAATCCCTGTACGCCTGTGCTGTACGCTGGCAACACTTCCAACCTAACAAAATGAAAGCATGGCCTGTTATGACCCAGAAACATCGTGCACGTTGTATATTAATTTTTTTTATATTCTTTAACATAAGCCTAACATGATTAATAATAATAATAATAATGAGCATGTTACTATGCTAACTTATAGTTTATCTCATTTCTATAATTCTTGTTAAATTTTTGTTGTGTTGGTAACAAAACCTAAACACTAGAATTTTTCATTGAGAAATGTTGACAATATTGTTATTTGTTTTTAATTTAAAATTAGAGGTTAGATTGTCATTCAGAAAAGGTAAATGTTTGCATTTCGTAGAGTTACCTTTTGTTGTTTGTTTATTATTTGGAATAAAAATTTATTTTTTGTGTTGATTGCTTCAATATTACTTGTAATCAAACTGATTTGCACATAAAAACAAAATTAATTGGAGTTTAACCCTATTTTGACATATGACATTCGTTTGACAGAAGATTCT
>VTPC01000787.1:8417-27247 GCA_011009095.1 Ignelater luminosus
CGCTCTACTTCGCTTGTCATATGCATTGATGATAAAAGAATAACTGATTGGGTCCTTTTTGGCACATATGAACATACAATTTCTCCTTTCCTAAATGCAAAAGTAGTTGAATATATGGCCCTATCTTCAGACGCCTGCATTTTAGGAGGCAAAAATGTTTTGTTTTTTCTGACGGTTCCCACTAACGTCAAATCCCATGACTTCAAGTTATGAGCCAGTTGCAAACTTGTAAAGAAATTGTCTGTTGTGATATTTCTTCCAGAACCTTTATAGGAAGCAACTAAATCTAAAACTGTACGCTCACCAACGTTGACTTGGCGTTCGCCATCTCATGGTCTCCCAGTATAAACTTGGCCTTGTAAAGGATAAGCATTTGATGCATCGCAAGCTCAAAAAACTTTTATGCAATACTTTGCAGGTTTCGAAGGCATGAACTGTGTAAACTTTGTATGTCCCCTATAAGGAAACAATTGTTCGTCAACTGTTATGCATTCATATGGCTTATAATTTTTTTCCAAGTTCCTATTTAAGATTGTCCAAATATCACGAATTGGAGCGATTTTGTCTGTTTTTGCACGTTCATCACGTGTGTTTTGATTATCAAAGCGAATAAACCTCAGGAAAATTTTGAACCGATCACGACTCATAGCGCATGAAAAAGAGGTAAGGATTCCGGCTTCCACATTTCAGATATATGTTCCTTATTAGATATATGCACACCAGCCTCATGAAGGATTCCTAGAAATGCATCGAATTCTTCTTCAGTAAATGGCTTGAAAACCTTTGGTGGCGGTCGTTTAAAAGTTTTGTACTTTTGAACTAGTTTATTGTTGTAATTTCAGTTACTTTTCTGCCTTTTCGATTAGTTTTTCTTAAAATTATGTCACATATTTCATTAGACATGATAGATTTAAAAGTTTCTTTAGCTGTAAACAACGCACTGAAAGCCGCTGCTCCACCTTTTTGACGCATGACATTACGACTAACTGTTTGAGCTTGTGGATCTAGAGCATCACGCCACTGAGTACCATCTTTAGCTACAAAACCTGCAGGTTGTGTAAGCGCTGGTTCCTCTTCATCACTTTCATCCGAATCATATTCTTCCTCTTGCTCGATTACAGGTTCCTTTTCTACATCAGATTCCTCGGATTCTATATCTGCTGGTTCTGGAAGATATTCGTCTTCATCAGAAGCAACAAACGGTTCTTCTTCAGATTCAGTTTCTTCTAGTGCTGCTCGTAATTCAGCATCTGTAAGCCTAGAAAAGACCAAATTACACTACACATATTTATAAAAAAACAATCAAATACACTGGTTTTGAAACAGACCGTTCACTTGGACCAGCTTCATAATCAGCCCTACTTATAGAATTTTTTTTACGATAACTAAGAGCACTGACATTTCTTCACTCAATGAACTCGAATTTAGTAATGACTTGTGCACGGTCCGTCAGTCAACCACTGCGCTGCGCCGTCCGCTAGTATTCAGGCAAGTTCAAACTTGCAAATGCACGTTGATACGAGTTTATGACCACTAGCGTGCGTAAAAATACATAAATATACCACGTACTTTTAATGTAACATATATTTACCACTAAACACACCACAAATTAATATTTTACATTTAGATATCATATTAAAATTTTGTAGGTACCCGGATACTTACAGCGTCATTAAAAGGTGTTTTTTATTCCAGTCTTATAAGGGTTAAAGGCGACCGCCATAAGGTTTTTTTTTGATAGCTCTGTATTACTTTACTTTTTATAATGTAAAATGCATTGAAACAAGATCTTAGCAAATCCACCCAAAATCTCAAAATGGTTTTTGAAAGGGATGTTTTAAAAAAGAAGTAAGCAAATTAAAACAGCATCTTAACGTCTAGAATAACAGTTTATTTTTTCGCAGCAGAATAATTGCTACAAATGAAGAAGCTTTAACTAACATCAAAGATGCGGAGGATAAATTTTATCAAACAAAGTTACTAACGCACACTCGATAAATATCTCAAATGCAATGTGCGTTATGCCAAGTTACGTTAAAGCCAAAATAACTTGGATGCGATAAAATAATAGAGAACTTAAAAAACTAACCTGAGCTAACTATTTTAACTTATAATTTAACATTATTTAAAGATACCAAAATTTATATATAGTTTAAGTTACCAGTCAATAATATAATTTCTGGATTTAGTTTATGTAGCCAGCAGGCAAATTCAAAAGTTAGATTGTTTATGCTATCAAACTAAGACCAAATAACGGTTAGTCGGAGTGGTGAATAACCTTTTTACATCATACTCCCTAACCTACTAACATATTTACGAGTACAAGTGTTTACAATACAGAAACTTTTGCGTATGTGTGTCGACCTGAAATTCTGCGGTTTACAAATTTACACTTGTGTGCAGACTTACATTACTCGACGAATTTATCCAAATGTGGACGTCACATCACAAGTAAACACACAGAATCACCAAAATAAACAGAACACACAACAGGAAATGGTGGCCAAGTCATGGACGGATCCAGGGAAGACGTTTGAAAAGGCTATCTTTTATTCCAAGTTTAGTATGTTGCATTTTCCCGATTTAAATTTACAAATAGAAGAGTACGGACACTAACGCGAGATGCAGAAATTATTTAATTCAAACGGCTGTAATTCGAAAACTATAATTTTTTGGACTTTGTGACCAGCGACACTTTTGATCTACATAATAAGGACTATCATTTACCAAGGTTTCAATAATTTTGACCGGAAGTCATTTCCCATAAGGATTCTGGGGGGTCCTTTGGGAAAACTATTTGAAAATATGTTTATGTTCCAAAAAGATTTTCGTAGATTTCACAGAGAGCTGAAAGGAAAGGCCATGGCCCAATGCCCAGCCACTGTTCGGGGGGGGAGGCATCGCTCAATGCCCCCCCCCCCTAGATCCGCCAGTGAGCCAAGTCAATTCCAGTTGCTTACTTACTTATTCCAAAGATCGTTGATCATCGGTAAAGGTGAGGCAGTAGCTATCCAGCTCGATGAATCCCTGAATAAAGATAGATGAATTCCAAGCGGAACGATACAGAACTTAGCGCGGAACGGAGATTTATAATCCGGTGTACGCCAAACGACTAGAATAACGCCGAGAGAACTTCGTGTTGACTTTCAAGGGCTGCCTATACATAATCGAAAATTCAGAAATCGTAAAGCGTTTGCCATCAGGGCTACACAAAATTGCCTGCATAGACTAAATCGGAACTTTCCGTTTAATTACGATAAGCTTTTTAATCCACAATACTCGACACTTCGAAGATAAAAAGTGGACCTTACGATATCTTTCAAGAGTTCCCGTGCGAAAAATTCGGAGACAGCTCTGGACTGTCCAAGATGTAAACTGCTAACTGGCTGACTGATGATTTTTCAATTTTAAAAGAGATGGTTTGCGCCTAATGCGCCATTATGCCAACAGGGGTAAACTACATATATACTTTTGGTTGTTCTATGATGATAAGATCGTGATTGGCCACTCTTGAGGCGTTGGGGTTGGTACTTCCTCACACCAAAGACAACGAACTCTATAATTGTGAAGTTGCACATTTTGTGGTCATAAAAAGTCACAATGCTAACTGATAGGGTAAAGTCTATTGCGAGATAAGGTAGAATTTTAATGCTGTTCTTCTGTAATAAAACATTTATAAGGGAAAATACAATTGCTAGAAAATATCCCGGTCTTTATTTACCGACGTAAGAGCGAGACGGAAAGATATATGTTTTTATAGAAATAAACTGGAACTCAATTCTTGGGGTTATTTTACAGAGAAAACTAATTTTTTGTAGTTGCTTTTATTGAAATAGGGTTTATAACCACAGACAAAAACACATTTGTTTGTACTTCGAGATCTCTTAAAATGAATTTTGAGGCGGACACATTGTAACAACTGATTTTCATCAAGTTATCACCGTTTAGTAAATTTATTATAGAATGTATTATTCTGTTTTAGTGTTTGGATACACTGTGTTGATACTTCCTAATTAGGTATGTTCATTTTTACTTACTCTTTCTTTGGAGATGGACTTTCGGTTTCAGATGCAGTTAGGGTTGATGACAAAGGAAGAGAGACAACTGGCAAGTGACTTTGCTATTTAGAACCACACTCACTTGCAATCATTGTATCGCTACTTTCACTTTTTGCAGTTTTTTAGATAGACCTGCTTCGACATCTGCCTCAAAACTGACATTAAAACCAGCAGGCTTCAAAAGTTTCTGAAAGCTTTTTTACCTAAAACAAAGTTTTTCTACATTTCATATTATATACTTCATACTATTATACTACCGTTTTGGAGGTGCTCTCCCAATGGTGGAATCAGAACTACTCCGTTCTAATTCACCTTTTATTCTATAATGCATTGGGACGGCAAACCTTTTTAAATATTTTTTTAAGTACTTCCTTTCGTTTGAAAGTCTTCATCGGAAAAATGTAATGAAAAATGTAGAGTTGTTTGGGTAAAACAACTTTGCCAAAGTTTAATATTGCTAGTCAGCTATTTCTGGTTACCATATTGGAATGGAATGGAAACCTACGAAGCAGAATTTCTTTTAGTGGATAATATATTCGGATAATTACATAGACTAAACGAAAATTGAGTATTCAAATATTATTTTGTAGGTTTATGAAAATTATTAACTTTAAGTTCACTTTTAATTTAAATCGTACGTATGTAAAGTATTATTGATTTTTCTAATTGCTGTTTTCTGTTTTTAATTGTACTATGATGATGAATAGAATTACATTTGTACTATTATGTACCTCAAAATAATATATACCTCCGCTACTGAGCATGTAAGACACTTATCTATGAAATGATAGGTTAGGATTTATGGTAGATATTTAGACATAAAACACTGCCTAACCATGTTGTCTCACAATAATGCCACCAAACTATTAAGTTTCATTTGCAATAATAACTTTGAAATAACTCGAAATGTAATTTAATACTTAAGTATGTTGTTGTGTTTGGAATTATTATAAGAGGAAGTTCCATGTAGTAAAATTAGAAAAAATAAATAAGATATATATTAGAATTTTCTTACTTATACAATTACTTACGCATTTATAATTCTAGGGATATCTTTAGTTGCCCAGAAGATTTCTTTAATATTCGTCTAACTGATCCCTCAACTGTCTCAAAATCAGTATTAGCAAAATGTACAGAGCACACTTTTGCGCCTTTGGCAATGGTTGTTGGAAGCCGACAAGCCTTTAACCATGCTGACTTACGACTGTCATTTATGGGAAAATTAAAATCAAGGAAAATTTATATGAAACACAACACGACATAAAAACATAGAAGAAATGCAAATCTAACTTTGATAGTTGTTTTGGAGCTTTTAAGAAACGTCTACATTTACATTGACCACAAAAGTTGTAAAACTTCTCAGGTCTAAATTATTATTACATATATCCGTAAAAAGAAACTTTATTCTCTTTAAGTCCCCGTCTGCCACATAAAATGCACGATATTTCACACACTACTAGCAAGAACGCTAGTAAAACAGAAAAAACCCACAATATACACCAGAGATCGGCACAAGCCTGCTCGCGGGCAGGTCCCCTACTCTGCAATTCTTGTTATCTCGGGTCATTGTTCGTACCACTCAAAATATTTCGTTATTGTTTATGATAATACTGCGGTTATAGCACGTTTGGTATTTAATTTCTGTATGACATCACTGCCGATGTCTTACACTTAATGCGTGGTGTGGCACACCTCCCTTACCGTGCCGATCCCTGATATACCCAAAGCAAAATCTGAAATGCACGCTACTGAACTTACATTTAATTTGGAGCATAATGCGAATATTCCAAAATGACTACGGCTGGAGATCTTGGCACAAAATATTGGTAGGATGCTTCATCTATAGAGTATATACACTGCGTTCATTTTAAAACAATCCACCCTTTTTACGGAGGGTGACATTAAAATGCATAATTAACTCAATAATAGAGGGCGCTGTGTTCGCTATTGCACACATAACCTCAAAATCTTAAATAGCACCTTACAACTTATGACGCGTCGATGGAAAGGAAATAACAATAGCAATCGTTTGGTGAAAACAAAATTGAAATCGGCCTACTAGATCAACGATTACAGCACAGAATATCTCGTTTTAGTGATGAGTTTAAATCGTGTTAGTTAAATGAATAGACGCATGTTAATTGTTTTGGTACTTATTTCGGATATGAAACAAATGAACGTAAACGTCTTTAATTGAATAATTTAAATTGAACTATCAATAGAATGTCAAAACAACAGAAAAAAATCAACACAAGATGGGCAATCTTTTAAAGGAAGCACCTAACCTAGCGACTCACGTTAGCAGAACAATTCACACTATTCGACTCCAAATAGATGTAGTGGCAGTTATTCTTTAGTCAAAACTATCACTAAGACAATGAATTGGTCATCTCGACTCAAACTTACTATACAAAACGTCTTACTATAATAACAAAAGTAAGTCATATTTTTTACGTAAATTATTGCATCTCGATTGTTTTAATATGTACTTTAGATGAAAAACAAGTGCAACTTTACATGTTCTGACATTGCATAAGATGAACTGAACTACGGGGAGTTCCTACGTTTAGATATTGTTCTTAAAAATTACATATTCCTTGTTCCTTCACTTCTATTTTTACCTTCTATTGACAGACCAATTTACAATAATCAATTAGAGATACCTACGTTCATGTGTTTTGCATCCGCAATAAGCACCAAAACAATTGACATAGGTTTCTTTACTAAGTTAACGCAATCTCAATTCTTAATTAAAATGAAACGTTTTCTGCTATAACTTTCGATTAAGTAGGCCGATTTGAATTTTGTTTTCAATAAGAGATTGCTGTTGTTATTCCCTTTCCAACGATATATCGTAAGTGTTGGAGTGCCATTTAAGACTTTAAGGTTATGTGTGCGACAGCGAACAGAGTGACGTCTATCAGTCAGTTAATTCTATATTCTAATGTTCTCCTCCATAAATAGATTGAGGTGTTTTTTCTTATTTCGATATATCCATTTCTTTACCAGAATATTAAGGGTGGATCGTTTTAAAAGTATAAGTAACACATCGTTCAATAAGTCCCGAGACTAACAACGAAAACAACATTTTTTTTTCAAAAATCATTTTTATTCATCAATATAATCTCCTTTTAGAATGATACAATCTTTCCAACGCCTTTCCAACATTTCTATACCATGTTTATAGAAGGATTTATCCTTTGCTTCAAAATAGGCTTCAGTTTCGGCAATGACCTCCTCATTCGAGCCAAATTTTTTTCCCTGGAGCATTTTTTTGAGATCAGCAAAGAGCCAGTAGTCGCTGGGGGCTAAATCTGGCGAATACGGGGGGTGGGGAAGCAAATCAAAGCCCAACTCGTAGATTTTTGCCATTGTTTTCATGGACTTGTGGCATGGTGCATTGTCTTGCTGAAAAAAGGATTTTTTTCTTCTTCATGTGCGGTCGTTTTGCTGCGATCTCCTCCTTCAAACGTACCAACAAGTCAATATAATAATCACTGTTGATCGATTTACCTTTTTTCCAGGTAGTCAATGAAAATGACGCCATGTGTATCCCAAAAAACAGACGCCATGACTTTGCCAGCAGATCGCTGCGTTTTTGGACGCTTTGGGCGGCTTTCGCCAGCCATGCGCCACTCAGATGATTGCCGATTCGACTCTGGAGTGAAATGATGTATCCATGTTTCATCCATGGTCACGTATCGACGCAGGAAATCCTTTTTATTGCGAGTAAATAGCGATAAACAGCTCTCTGAATCGTCGATTCGTTGCTGTTTTTGTTCCATTGAAAGCAATCGCGGCACCCACTTGGAAAAAACCTTTTTCATGCTCAATTTTTCATGAAGGATTGTAAATACGCTTCCAGATGATATCTGTGTCATTTCTGCAATCTCACGGACCTTTACTTTGCGATTTTTCATTACGATTTTGAATACTTCACTCACATTTTCCGGTGTAACGGCTTCCAAAGGCCTACCCGAACGTTCCGCATCGTTTGTGTCCGTACGACCACGTTTAAACTCAGCATACCAACGACAAATCGTTGATTTGGATGGAGAGGAGTCCGGGTAACGTTTCTCAAGCCATTGCTGGGCTTCTACGGTGTTTTTACCCATTAAAAAACAATGTTTTATCAACACGCGAAACTCGCTTTGTTCCATTTTTCAAACAAATTACAAAGTGACTTTACTCTAACCTCGATAACTCTGCTGTTTGTGGTCCAATCTCTGGGTTAGTCTCGGGACTTATTGAACGATGTGTTATAACCATACAAATTATCTGACTTTTGAAATATATATTTTAAAGAGTCAAACAAATGTCATGTATAAATTACAACTTGCGGCAATCAAGTATTTAAAATGTTAATATTTTAAATATTTTTTAAAAACTTTGAAAGTGATTGTCTATAATTTAAAACTCGCAGAAATTTCTGGCAACTTGTTCTTGAACTTAATATGTCAATATAATCATAAATAATAAAATCAAGTGGAATCAAGTACTTAATTCGCAATACAAATTTTTGCAACTCCTAAAAATAAAATAACGACTTTTAAACCATTGACTGCTAGTCAGATTTTCCATATTCTAAATTTGTGCATAATTTAACTGCGTCCAAATATAACTGTCCTCCTGTACAAATAAACATTATATTCAAAAATCCCATCTTTTCGTGTTTTGTAAAATTATATCTTCTCGACCACTTATCACGGCTAGCATATTACATTAAAACAGCGGTTAAATTTAATATTATTCTCATAAGCCTGCAGCACAGTTACTATCTTATTATTATTATTATTTATAATAAACATTTTTGTTTAAATCAGCTAATTACAGTTTCTGACAAAGTTATCATCGAATTAATTTTCTGATCTTGTTTGTTAAGTTGTTTTTGCCACAAAAAAGATAACTTCAGAGGTTAAGTGTTAGTACAAGACTAATTAATAAACAAAATTTTAATGATATTCTTACGTCTGTAATATTTTACCTTATTCCAAAAATTATATTGAATGGTACTTTGCTTTCATTAAAAAAAAGATTAGCAAATGTTAATCAGTACTTGAAAATTTTAAAAATTGTATTTCTTACATTAATAGCATTTAATGATACCAAAAGTTATATAAATAAAAAAGAAAAACAACATTTGTTTTTATTCATTTTTTATCTTTTCGGTTTAAATAGCAGATGGTCCATTATATTTGTTAGTGTTAATTGTGCCTCGTGTGCAATAATACTAATCGGTTACAAGATGAATTTTTGGTAGTGTTACATAATTGTAAAATATTTGATATGTTAAAACCTTTATTTTCTCTGTTTACTAGGGTACACTTATTTATCATAGGATTTTTATTCCTCACTCTGAAGATAAATGCACGTGAGTAAAAATTCTAAGCCATTCTGCAAAGGAATTCATTCCATATTATTTCTACTTACAACACCAGGAGTATGCACAACAATACCATGTCTACATGCCGCCTCTAAAATCTACCAATACATAGATCCTAACGTAGATCCCTGCGATAATTTCTATGAGTTTGCTTGCGGAACGTTCTTAAAAAATGCTCATGGCAATGAGGATTAACAATTTGAAAAACAGGTAGAGAAACTCTTCATCGACTAGTTGCTCGAATTATACAGAGAGGAAATAAAAGAAGACGATCATAAATTATATAATGACTGCTTGAACGAACCTCAGATTGAAGAAGATGCCCTGAAAACACTTAGAAAGGTATTCGAACAAGTTGGAGGTTGGTCTCTTCTGCAAGGATCAAAATGGAAAGAGGAAAGCTTTGATTGGGTAAATGCAACATATAAACTTATAGATCTTGGATATCATTTTAGAGTTTTTGTAAATCTAACCACCACGTATATTGCTGAGGAACATCATCACTTGCTCGAGGTAAAAACTTCGATCATGTATTTATATTAGAAAGAAAACGAAGCTCTTTTAGGTATCGTATGGTGACTATACGAGTGAAGACCTCCGAGCTATAACCGAAATGGTAATGAAATTTGAACCAGAAAGTAAGGAAGATGTAGTAAAGGAATTAGAAAGTGCTTACCAACTGTCAAAGACAATTGCACAGATACTATTTAATTAATTTTATTGGTTTTACATCTGATTCAATAAATCATCATGCAAGTAACATTGTATTTTTCGTGTCAGTTACTATAAAAGGAACTGTTAAGATACCCAGTTCCCTAAGACAACTCTGCAAGAATCATTATATTTTTCAAAAAATCATTGTTCTTATTAGTTTTTTTTTGCTAATTTTTTTTGCATTACCTCAACTTATAATGTTATAGTTTAGCAGTGTATGTACCTGAGCAAAATAATATATTTTAAGAACATTTCGATTTACTTTAGTTTTAAGCTGCCAAATTAAACCAAAAACAAGTCCTTTTAACAGGAAATCAATACGATTACCCCATGATAGTTCGGCGTCTACATAAATTAATAAAAATTGTATGCAATTTCTTTGTTCAATGCTTTTTCCATTCATTTTAACCAGCATGATTTTATTTATTTTTTTATTTGGAAATAGCAGAGTATTTATTTTTAAATTATTTAATATTAAACCATTACTTTTGCAATATTCTTGCATGTAAGTGGCAGACATGTTAATTTTCGATACCAGAGTAGATATCGAGTTTGCTGATACTGATGCACTTGCATCATCTGCAAATAAATATGTACAACTATCTTTTACATTGTCAACTACATTATTAAAAAAAAATTATAAATAATAGAGGGTCCAATATGCTTCCCTGAGGCACTCCACAGGGAAGTATCCGAGAAGAGGATTTAAATGACTCACCTAATCGCTTTATATTTACTTTTTAGGTTATATCTTGTAGATATGTTTTTATCCAGTTTAATGCACATCCACGAACTCCATATCTCTAGTTTTATCAGTAATAAATCATGTCAAATAAAAAAATATTGCTTCTGTAGAAAGCTTATTTTCAAAGCCACTTTGAATAAAATATGGCATCTTTGGTAACAAGACCTTTTATAAAGCCAAATTGGTGCTTGGAAAATAGATTTTAGTTTTCGAAATATGTAACAAGCCTGGTATAATAAGCTTTCTCGAGATTCTTAGAAAACGCTGATAATAGCGCCACACCTCTGTAATTTGATATTTCTAACGGATTACCTTTTTTTGAATATAAACAATTAATGCTTTGTTTTAAAGCACTGGCAGATTTACCTTCGTTAAAAGATAAATTTATTAATATTGTTAACAATACTGTGATATAATTGACAATCTTTCTTAAGAGAGACGGTGGGACACCATCCAATTCTACAGAGTCTTTTCTCGGAGTTTGCTTTATTATATTATATACTTCTGAACATAGTACTGGAAATAAAAAGAAATTTCTATTATTAAATTCTATATTTATAGAGTTATTACTGCAACATGAACTTCGCATAAGGCATGTTAATGAGTTTATAAAAAATCATTGTTATTTATTTACGGCAGCTCCAAGATCAATTATTTCACTACCGTCAGTATCAATTAAGGTCTGTGGTAATTGTGTTTGATACATATTGATATTATTTTTTATAATTAGTCAAGCAGTCTTGTATTTATTATCAGATCATAGCATTTTTCATCATAATAGCACTTTTTGGCATGATGTATTTTTATACGATGATATATTATATCTTACTAAGATATCTTTATTGTTTGTGTACTTAAACAATTTAAAAACATCTCTGATAAATATACCTTCATTAATAATGTTTTAGAGCTCCGTGGTTTATGAATTTTAACATGTTTATTAAAATTGCATAGTTGTAAAGGAAAAGCTTTTTCTATAAGTGAAATAAATTTATTGAAAAACTCATCAGAGTTTTAGTCAAAATTGTTGTCCACTGCCAAAAATGACCAATCATTAATTGAAAGCAAATATTTAAAATGTGCTAAGTTGTGTTCATTATTAAAATTTCTTTTATAAATATTTTGACTAGCCGTCTGACACACACATTTAAAGGAGATACACTATAGGAAATGATCAGAAAGATCAGTATGCATAACTTCAGGATTCAACTAATTTACATCAATATTAGAAAATATATTGTCTATAACAGTTTTCCTCTTTTCATAGACTCTTGTGTGTTCATAAATACTTTTACTTAAACTATAATGCAAAAAAAACATTTTCTAGTTCCTGGGCATACTATTGTCAGAATAATTTTCATCGAAGGTTACATTGAAATCCCCACATATAAAGGTAGGAAGACTAACTTTACAAACAGTATTCAACAGTTCATTCGGCTTAACAGTAAAGAAATTTACATCTACAGATGTTCAAAACCCGAAAAAGAGGCCTAATACCCGTTACGCATGACAAAAGATGTCGAATCCCGTAGCTCTAAGTTAAAGACGGGCGTGGTCAAAGATAAACTTGCCTCAAAATCTGGAAAAGGCTTTATTCGAGCTCAAAGAAACTCTACTCATATTCAAATATGTCGAGACCCTAAGGGCGCCAGAAGCTTCTCGCAGATTCTCGTAGGCCAACACCCTGTTTATAAGTACCTCAAGGAATAACACCCTGTATATGGGCTCCTTACAAAATAACACCTTGTATATAGACTTACCTGTATTATTCACATTAGATACTTTATTTGTTAATTTGCTCAAAATATACCGTTTGATGTCCCACTTTCAAGAATGCGTGTTACACAGAATTTACTGAGGATATATAACTTGGTACACCCTCATTTACCAAAATTTATTTGAACAATCGGGAGCTTTCTAGCCGCCTACTAACACCAGTGTCTTGAACTGAAATTATTAGGCTTATAACAAGCGAATAATTCAAGCAAATTCATTCAACCGTCTAGCGGTTGGTTTACACTAATTAAAACAAAGGTACTCATAAAACAGCAGAACCTTACAAATATATATTAATAAAATACTCAAATAAATTTTAACTTTGATTTATTGAAATCACCAAAAAATGTAAAAACAACAACACAAAACCTTATGAGCCCCTAAAAGGAGAAAAAGAATAAATCAGTAATAGTAATAATGATAAAAGAAGATTACACGTACAAGCAAATGACGAATGAAAATTAAAATATAATTTTGCAACTCCAACAACAAAATTCTGATGTAAAATCCATATTAAACAAACACAAAATAAACGCTTAAATCTCAATCTTCGAATCGATCTCTAATCAATTAAATCCTTTCTTTTCACATTATATTGAATATTAATTTTATTTATAACCTTCGAACGTTTGATTCACAAAGATAAATATACTCCGTTCACGATGTTTCTGGGTCGTAACAGGCCATGCTTTCATTTTGTTAGGTTGGAAGTGTTTTCTTCTATTTTGAAAATTGTACCTGCGGCTGCATGTGCTGCTGTTGCACAATCAAAAATTTTGCATAAACGTTTAGTACCGATTAGTTTTGTTTTGTTAAAAAGAAGTCAAGTTTTCCTTATATTTACAGAGTTACAAAAAAAAAGACAACAGCGTGAGGTTACACTGTTCTTATGGTGTAACAATTGTTTTTGGTACACCTGGTATATATCTCAATTTGAAATATGTCTTTGTTTTATTTTCAATACTTTTTCATATATTAAACTTTTATTGACTACTTCCTTATTTTCATTTCAATTTTTGATTATTTAAATACTCCTTTTCGTATGTAATGCTAAAAATCAGCTGTTCGGTTTTTAGGTAAATATTTTTCTATTTAATCCTCCTAGTGACATCTAGTGGTTAAAACTCGTATTATGTTGGGAATGATTGCGCACGCATTACTTTACATTCATTTGCAGCTCTTTCTTTTTCGACCTGTTGTTTTAAAAGCAAGTACACGTTTTTGTACCTCCGATTTGGATTTCAGGTAAACATTTTCTATACCCACTTTATTTTGAATAATCCTTGATTATTTCTATAAGATTGCCTTTTCTCACCGTTACCTGTTGTTTTCTCGTTATTTTATCTACCAAGTATCGTATCTACCGTTACTTTCGCCGCAAATACGTAAGGGAATTTCTCAAGGGCGTGGCCGCCATGTTGGTATCCATTGTTTGAAAAGGATGCGATTAATCAATTATCGATCTACAAAAGGCATAAACAACGGTTTATGGAATATCTTTTCAAGTTTGTTAATTCGTTGGCTAGTCACCTCCAACGCGAAATTAAGAAGGGTATGCAGTTATGAATGCCGTCATTATCATAATGTACGGCAGGATAAGACAAGTAGAAACAAAGGAAAGAGGTATTTGTTTTTAAAATTACTTTACCCAACTATTATACAGGGTGTTTGGTTCACCGCCGTATATCCGAAAAGGGGTGGTAGAAGACATGATTTAGAACTTATCTAACCTAATATACTATTATACAAAGTGTCACGGTTTTTGAGATATTGCCATTTTTCATAATTTCACGGAATTGGACGTATTTCCCCATTTAAGTGTGAACACCGTACTACTGGAAACTTTTAATTTTAAGGTAATGATAATTTTATAATCTTTCATAACTACTCTATCGATTTTAGTTATTTCCATCCACTCCTACAAGTGATTAAACAAATTAGACCCGAAGAAAGTTAAAAAAATTATGACTTTAAAATTTAACTTTTGCTTTATAAGGCTATGAAAGAAAATAATCCAATGGGTAATTATGTTCAAACATTTTTAAAAACATCCTTGTTCTTTGCCCTTTAAAATGACATATGACACTTTTAACCACCTACAGATTCTTAGGACTAACGTGCGACTTGAGTACAAAGGAACCGTTTGGTCGCACAAAAGCAAACACTTGATAACACGTTATTAGTTGTAGGTTTAGGCTCATAACCATTGGTGGTGTTGATTTTTGCATTTTCAACCGTTAATTTTGTGATTTTTGCGTGTTGCGGGTCCGTATTAGTTTGCGTTGAACTCCACGTTTTATTACAAGCGTTTAACTGGACTATTAAAAAGCATTGAATCTATATTGAATTACACTTGTTTGATTGGAATATTAAATAGTGATGGTCCCCAGACATAATAATCCGAGGGTGTCAAATACGGTGATCGAGCAGGCCATATTATCAGCTCGTTTGACCCTATCCATCTTTTGACAAAGTTGGCATTTAAAAAGTTTTTACAGAACAATTTGAGAAATATTTTGGATGAAGTGCCACTAGAGAAGATCCGATAAATGACCTTTCAAAACGATGCATGCCCTGCCTACTGTCGGATAGCCGTAAGAGACTAAATGCCAACTTTCTCGATAGATGGGTAGGGCGAAACGGGCCGATAATATGGCTTGCTCGATCACCAGATTTGACGCCCTTGGATTATTATGTCTGGGAGCCATCACTATTTAACAGTCCAATCAAACAAGTGTAATTCAATGCAGATTCAATTCACTTTAATAGCCCAATTCAACGATTGCAATAAAACGTGGAGTTCAACGCAAACTGATACGGACCCGCAACACGCAAAAATCACAAAATTAACGGTTGAAAATGCAAAAATCAACACCACCAATGGTTATGAAGCCAAACCTACAACCAATAACGTGTTATCAAGTGATTGCTTTTGTGTGGCCAAACGGTTCCTTTGTATTCAAGGCGCCTGTTAGTCCTAAGAATCCGCAGGTGGTTAAAAGTGTGATATGTCATTTTAAAGGGCAAAAAACAAGGAAGTTTTTAAAAATGTTTGAACATAATTACCCATTGGATTATTTTCTTTTATAGCCTTATAAAGTAAAAGTTAAATTTTAAAGTCATAATTTTTTTAACTTTCTCCCGGTCTAATTTGTTTAATCACTTGTAGGAGTGGATGGAAATAACTAAAATTGATAGAGTAGTTATGAAAGATTATAAAATTATCATTACCTTTAAATTAAAAGTTTCCAATAGTGCGGTGTTCACATTTAAATGGGGAAATACGTCCAATTAGGTGAAAATATGAAAAATGACAATATCTCAAAAATCCGTGACACGTTGTATAATAGTATATTAGGTTAGATACGTTTCAAATCATGTCTTCTACCACCCCTTTTCGGATATACGGTGGTGAACCAAACACCCTGTATATTGGTGATGATGTTAGAATTTCATTATTTAAGTTGTGTTTTGTTGAATTGATATTAAAGTGACCAATAATAAAATCAGATTTTAATATTATCTCATGGCAAGGTTATTGCATGACCTTCACCCCTTATTATAAATTAAGTCTGTATTTGCATTAATTTGTTGTTTTCAAATTTATTTACTGATGCATTTCTTTTCCAAAGTGATCAGATAGCTTATTAAAATTTATTTGTTTTCTCTTTACAGTTTCGTTCAGTTTTTTAATGACTTTAATTTACCGCCATTTATATGTATCTAAACTAATTAATATTGTTATGAAGGCCTCTAAGGGTTATTATTTTGTGTCTTATTAAGGTAACGAGTATCATATAAATAATATAATATTAGCTTTTTATCTGTTCTTAAGATCTTCATAGGTGTGTAAAGCTTGTACATATATTAAATCATAATTAAATAACATGAATTGTATATTTTATCTTTTGTTTTGGTAACGAAGCACTAAGCCTCTAAAAGTAGAGTATTTTTATTTTGATTGTGCCTGGTGTTTGGTCTTCCCTCTTTTTACCATAACTCGCCAAGGCCAATTTATTTGAGTATCGATATCCTTAATTTTTCCTATGATTAAAGAAAAAGAAGGGTGGCATCTCTGAACAATCATAGCAGAAGGTTTCCACATTTTCTTATAATTTGAAAGCGATTTTGGAGCCTCGCATTTAAGTAAGTATTGACCATACAGATATAAATCTTGAGCTCTAAAACTGCTACCCTGTCATACAATTAAAGCACATTAAGTATCAATAAAATTTTACAAGCCGAGTTAATAGATAAACTGCCCGGTTTACAGTAATCAAAGTGTCATATGACCCAGAAATATCGTGAACGCTGTATAGCTTCTTCCTGAAAAAATATTAACTGCTTGGGCAAATAATAATATTCCATTTAAACACTGTTTTCTTGGTCAAATAATATCCGACAGAACCGTTGTTAGACAAAGAGCATTCAGCTTATCATTGAGGTTATGTGTATTGAACAGTTTCACAACAATATCAGAAATATTTAGTTTTTTATACTGTTCTTAGCTATTATACAAATATACTAAATAAAATAAAGTTATTCTTTTTCTAGTTTTACAGTTGCTTATAGTCACTGGGAACATTAATTATGGTAATCTTATTCGAAAATCTCAATATAAGTTCAAATGGAAATCAAGTTTTTTCGTTTCAGAAGGTCATCTTTCTTTTTTTCAAAATACTTTAAATATGTTTACTATGAAAACTCTCAGAACATGTTCTTAAATTATCTTCTAGAAGTACTTGTTAACCTTAAACAAGAAGTAATACATTAATATTACATTACAGAGGTATTCGAGATTCTAACCTAGCTTTTAATACATTAATATGTTTTATGCTTCCTTAAAATTTAAATTCTTGTCCGTATATTTTCTAAAATACTCAAAATTTTGCTCTTTTTATATAAAACCGATTAATTAATGCTTTTGCACTCTATGTCACCAGAGGTACGTATTAGTCGGAAATACACTTAGATATTTTATTTCTATTTTAAAAAGCAACATTTATTTACTTACACAAGTCTAAAAATCATTTATAGTCAGATATCATTTGCCCGTATCAATTATATTTATTCAGTTGCTTAGCAATTAAATGAAAAATGAAGGCATTTGGCTAGGCGGATAAAATGCCCATGCAAAATCTGTTTTCCTAACACAACTATTTAATAATTTATTAGTATTTCCTTTCCTCTTTATATTCAAAGTATATGTCCTACTATTAACACGTTTTCTTGACTATTATTGCAATTTTCTTAATAAATTTAATCACAAATTTAACGTATCATAATTTGTTTGGCATTTAACTTATTAGGTCATGGTAAAATTAGAAAATTTAAACCAAATGCTATTAAAATCAGGTGGTTTTGATTTGTGGTTCCACATATCCCAACTCTTATAAACAATATTATGTAGCAGCTGTAGAAGACCGTAGAGCATTCCGAATTGGAACCTTATACACAATTGGTACATAACTACCTGTAACATTTTATTTATTTATTATTTGTTAGGTTTCACTCATAACGCAAGGTTTTACTGAACCAACCAAAATGATTTTAAATTTAGCTTAACGACGATAGATTTCTGTAAATGAATAAATGAGATGTATAGCTGCACAGACAAAAATGAAACACACTGTATAATTTGGTTTTATTGCTGCATGTTAACAAATATACATCATAAAACAATTATTTTAAATAAGGTCATGTTGATTTCTATACCGATCATAACGTTTTTGTAAGTTATCTCCACACTAACCAATGAAAGTATTACATGTTACCCCTTGGTTCTATAACATAGGAAAGATGCCCTCCCTCTGCACCACATATTGGTGGGGGTTGCCTTTCTTCTTGAGCGTTTTCTGTAATTGCACCTTTAGACCGAAGAAATTCGACAATATCAGCATGATTATTCCATGTAGCCCATTGTAAAGCTGTGTTGCCTGCATTGTCCTTTGCTTCAATATCTACACCCCTGTTTATCAAATATTTTACTGTATCTAGATGTCCAGTTTCAGCAGCGTGCATCAATGGTGTCTTCTTGTTGTTACTTCTAACGTTTATTTTCGAACCTCTCGATAGTAACTCCTTTACTGTATCCCCAGACGCATCGCGAGCTGCCCAGATCAACGCATTATTCCCATGCATACCTTTTTTCTCA
>VTPC01000787.1:27647-57488 GCA_011009095.1 Ignelater luminosus
TATTGCTACTCAAACATGATATTTCGGTTCAATGGGTCATAAGCGTACTGGCGAGTTTTAAAACGCAAATAGCGGATTGAATGTGTTTTATATAAAATATACACATCAGAATAAAGTTTACCTATGCTTCGGTTAAAATTAATACATAATTATTGTGGCTTGTGGAATTTTGCTTATGACGAAAAAAGACTTACGAAAGAATGTTTGTTTTTTAACGTTTATAAATAGGAATCCTTAGTAAATTGTAAACGTAGGTGAATAATCAGAAGTTTGTTAAATTTAAAACTAAATAATATATTTATTAGTGAAACATATAGACATAAATGGTGTACATACATAACCATCAGAAGTCATAAAGCGTTTAGTTTTAAATTAACGCAACAATAATTTATCAAAATTCGTACTTCGTCCAAGTAATCAGTCGTTCTGTATTAAGAGTTCACGGCCAAGTTCATACTAATTAAAATTCATGATTTGTTGTATTCAATATTTTGATTTAACAAACAAAAAGTTTTACGAAAATGTAACAAGAATGCAAGAGTTTGGCATTAATGAAAACGTACTAGGTATTATGGTAGTAACCATAACCGCGGTCTTGAAGTAACCGAAGACTAATCAACTCACATATAGTTTTTATTTTCTAAAATGAACGCAGCCTCCTACAAGTCGCTTCTAAAATGTCGGGCCCAGAACTAGATGTCCGTTTAAAAAGATACGCATATTATATGTAATGACCTTGCAGATCTAATAGAGGTGGAGGGCGCCATTCAATTCGCGATTGCACTAGGCGGGAACTAATACTTTTTGTGTGTATTTTTAAAAATAGACAAAATTGCAGTTGCGACACCTTAACAACTTTCCTACAATTTGACATCAGCCTGGTTGAAATGGACCCAGTAGTTACAGATTTATTTTTGTCTGTCTGAAATTGAAGATTCTTTTTATTTCAATGCCATTTAATAAAAAATAAATCTTGAACTTGAGCCGAACCACCAAAGTTTTTTTACTTTTGTCACTGTATTTTTTATAGAGCGCATTGAAGTACCTCAAAGGTTTTCACTTATTACGTAATGTATGACTACATGAACCGTAACTTATTTACAAATAATCGCGCTACTGCAATGCGCTGTTATTGTTGGTAAACAAAATCCTCAATAAATTATTGCGGAGAAATAATTACCCAGGAGAGAATTTAGTGTAAATCCCGCAAACATCATTTTAATTGTTTAATTTTTGACATCTACAGAGTGGTGATAATAATATCAACATGTGTTCTCAGTACAAATTATTATAGTAGTTTAAAAATTAAAGCAAGAGGAGGAAATAAAACTAATTTTAATATTTTTGAGAATTTTTTTTGTCTGTTCAAAAAAATACTTCTTTATTATTTAATTATGGTTTCCGCTTCGAATTAAATTTTTTTATCTTTCTTGTTGAGAGAGTTAATTGTTGATGGTAATTAAGTTGAATACATTTTTCTAAATTCTTTTTGGGAAAATCATAGTCTAATTTATACTATAATTTGGTTCCAATCTTAATTATTGTAGATTGCATTTGTTGTTATTATTTTGCTTTGTTCTTATTTTTCTATAAATTTGCGCGTTAAGGATATAATGTATGCACGACTGGGCCTAAAAGCGGCCATTGTGTACTTGTTTCTAGGGCGTAAACTACACCGCTTAGGCTCGCTAGCAACGGGCGTTAAAATAAAGTAAACCGCCCGTTGCTACGTAAATAAATATGTATTATTTTAGTTGTTTACGTCGTTACTATAGTTAATTCTTGATGATGACTCGCAAAATACCATCGTCATTCTATTCCACTACTGCAGCTACACAGTACAGTCAAAGTCGATCCCAAAGATATCCTCTGGAACTACGAGACTCGCTCCTCCAACTTTTGTCATCAGTCAGATAACTCGCCATGACTTTTACTCTATGCCGAGTTACAGCGACGAAGTGAAGCGCTTCCTGGACCTCATCCAGCAGCACAGCGGCTTGCTCTCTAGATTCTGCGGCAGCATTCCAGTTTTCCACCCACAAACATTGTTGTACAAGTATAACACCTATCATCAGATCCATGATCTATTATTGTTTCACGAATTTTGCCGTTATATGCGACAGAAGAAAAGGCTATATCCAGAAAGATGCTCCGCCGAGAGCGTTTCAACCTTTCGGAAGAAATGTGCAACCGGATTCTACTATAGACTCGTGTTTTGAATTCATGAAGGGCAAGTACAGGTACAGGGTGGTAGAAGAAAAACAAAAACAACTTTCTCCATGTTCTCGAAATCTCACTTTTATTTGCGCATAGTAAACTCAGGATGCAATTCAACTATCCGCCTTCTGTTTCTAAGATGCAATCGAAGCATGAGAAGAAAGCATAACCATATTTGAGATATGTAAAGGCTTTTTCCGTACTGGTACTTAGTCTTTATTAGGCCATTCGTCCCCAAGGCACAATCGAGCCATGTCCATAGAAGATGTACCATCTTTATAGAATAAACCGTTTCTGAGAAATACTTTTTGTCAGGTAGGCGTTTTGGTGGCCAACAATTGAATACACTAAACAGCCATAAGAGCTATTTATTTGATATGTACTTGCGGCCCAGTCTCTTATGGAAATCGGATAGAGTTATTTACTAAATAATGTCTATGAAGTTGTTTAATAAGATTTAGAGCAGGATATGAATTTTTTCTCTCTCTGGTTTTTGTTCACTTAGGAGTTTATTCTTTCTAATTCTAATCTAGCTAGAAATTTGCCTAGAAACTTGTCAAACTAAAATTATGAATTAGAACGTCTGTCACAAATACACATAGGCGCACAGTGATTTACGTAGGTATTATTTATTGATTTGTATGGTAAGTCTTGCTATCATTATTAAATAATAAAGGTAATAGTTATTACTTATTTATATTATAAATACTAGCGGAAAATACAAAATAACAAAATTATAATATCAGCTAATAATAAAAAAAACTGATAAAAGATAATAAAATTAAAACATTAAAAATCTACTACAATACTGTGAATAACATATAAAAACAAGTTTTAACTCAAGTTAAAATAACATAATGAACTTAAATATCTAATCGCTAAATTCCATTAGTAAAGATTACACATCTTCATGTAATGGTAAGGGTTTGTATTTGGCTCTACTCTTAGGCTATTTACATATGAATCCGAGGAAGCCAACGGCAAAAGCAGAATGTCCTCGTTCTTCGATTTACGAGAACATGTGCGCAAATGATCCCTTCGATATCGACGGTAGTCCTCATTTCGTGCTGCTTGTGGCCTCCTCCGATAAAATGCCTATAGGCAAAGCAGCGACTGTGATTATTTTACTGTCATGTAGAAGGATTTTATGGACTATGTTTGGCATATTATACCAGCTGTACAGACTCACGTCGGTAATCTCATTGTAGTAGTCACCAAATTTCTCAGCCTCTATTTCAGCACCAGAGTTTATTGCTTGCAGAATTATTGAAAACCGATGAATTAAGTTTTTGTCTACCCCTGTTATTTCAGCTGTAACGTCTGGATTATTAAAAAATAGGCTTGATGTATTTCCGTCGTTTGTGGTACTCATGCATTGTTTGACGACGTCGATTTTGAGTCCTAGTTTCCTATAGAACTTGTTCTGAATCTTTTTTCGTCTCTTCTTTGGCATTTCTTGTTTCAGCATTGATCCTCCACATTTCGAACGATTTATTATAGGCAATGTGGAGAAGGCATTCCATGAATTCTATTCGTGCGTGCAAGGGCGACAATCCTCTGTTTTCTGGTTTATTGCGCACCAGATCTAACACATGGGCTGAAAAGTCCCAGGCCTAACAAATAGATGGCGCTAGTTCTATTGCATTCACCGCTTTTTCAGTTAGTACTAACCTTCAAAAGACAGCTGTTAAAATTTCATAATATTCTATTCATTATTTTGTGAGTTATTGTGCTAAGAGTGACGCTACTTTTGTTATTTTCAAAACAATGGATCAAAAACAATTTCGTGTTTCAATTTTACACTGCTTCTTGATGGGCAAAAATACCGTTCAAGCGAAGCAATGGCTTGAAAAGTATTATGGGGACTCCGCTCCATCAGAAACAACAATAAAACGTTGGTTTGCTGACTTCAAACGTGGTCGTAGAGACACCGATGATGCACAACGCAGTGCACGTCCAAATGAGGCGGTAACACCAGAAAACATCAAAGAAATCCACAAAATCGTTTTGAATGATCGAAAAGTGAAGTTGCGTGAGTTAGCTGACATTGTAAAGATATCAAAAGAACGTGTTGGCTTTATATTGCATGAGCATTTGACTATGAGAAAGCTCTGCTCAAAGTGGGTGCCGCGTTTGCTAACTGTTCACCAAAAACAAGAACGTGTTGATGTTTCTGAGCAGTGTTTGGCCATGTTTAAACGTAACAAACCGGAATTTTTGCGTCGATATGTGACAATGGATGAAACATGAATCCATCACTTCACTCCGGAATCAAAACGATCGTCATCCGAGTGGACAGCAACTGGTGAACCTCGTCCAAAGCGACCGAAAGCACAACAATCGGCTGGAAAGGTTATGGCCTCGGTATTTTGAGATGTGCGTGGTGTAATATTCATCGACTATCTTGAGAAGGGAAATACCATCAACAGTGAATATTATATAGCGTTATTGGAGCGTTTGAAGGCCGAAATTGCAAAGACACGACCGCATATGGCAGCGATGCTGGAATGATTGCGTTGTTCTTGATGGAAATTACGTTGATGAATAAAGCTAATTTTGAACAAAAAAAACCGTGTTTTCTTTGTTAGGCCTGGGACTTTTCAGCCCATGTGTTAAATGGTTCGTATCCGATGGTTTTGCCTTACAGATAAAACATACTGCGTTTGATGTAGTACCGGTAATTGTTGGAGCAATATTTCCATTAATCATCGTAAACAGTAGTTCATGATTCACTCGATAGGTTTTGTTACTGATCTGAACCAAGGTATCGTTGATGTTGGCAATTTCAGACTCCATTCTTGCAATTTCAGTTTTGTCCTCTCCGCAGTTTCTCTACAGTATTGAAATTGGATGGGTCCGCAAAACCTCGTCGAAGAATGTCTTGTATTGTTCCAGTGCACCAAAGTTTTATTTTCTTTTTGATGTAGGCAAAGAGGAACCACGGACGTAAGGAACATACTAGCATCCGAAACGTTTTCTTCTTCAAAAGTTTGTTTGTATTCGCTGTGACCAGATGAACCATCACAGCCCCATTTTGACACTAAAGTTCTTTCTTTGCCCATGGATGCAAGCTCTTCTTTGGTCTTAGCTTTTAAAATCCTTTCTGTAGTGTGATCCAGCGGTTCTTTCAAATCCACACAGGCGTAACCTTGCGTTACCTCTACATCTGTAGGGTAACATACCTTCTTTGAGTTCAACACTTTAGACTAAGGTGGGAAAATATTACAACCCACTGCTTTGTTTGATTTTCTAATTACTTCACATTGAAACTTTGATAGAGGAGCATCCGGAATTAAAGTCAAAGCCTTTTCCGCATTAAACTGAGAACAGCTTAGTTTACTTTATCTGACAGAAGGCAAAGTTTCACAACCGAGAACTTAGAAAAATATTTAATTTGCAATTTTAATAGTATTTAGTAACATTATTTATTAATTTATAACCTGCGATCATTAAAATCTCAGCTCCCAGTAGGTTATAAAAGCGAAAGTAGTGTCTTAGCTTATTCCACTTTCAGTAAAATTATTATCACAGTTTGCATTAAAAAACATTAGTTGCTTGATAATTCGTAGGTTATAAAAAATTTTGTAGCCTACCGGGAACTGAAATTTTAATGATCGCTTGTTATAATAATATTAATAAAATTAATAAAACACAGTTTTTAAGATTAAATAAATCCATTGTTATTTGAGTAATTTTAAAATAAAGATAAATTATTAAACTGATTTTAAAGCTCCACTTTTATGAATATCTTAAATTATAGTGTATATAAATCCGGGCTTCAGCGATGTTCATGCCTTGCCATTATTTTATTGTAAGAAGAAAATAGCTCAGTTATGTGTTCCAGCTCCCATTCATTTAGTTATGTAACTCCTTTTTTTAATACTAAGATGTGTGTGTTGAAAAAGTTAAAAGTTCAAGTTAATTGTATAGTCCATCCATAATACAATTTACCAATAAGTATTTGGTTGAGAGCTGACGTCATAACTTCATTCTTATATTATAGATCTTACATCGTAGGGGTGGCCAAGACGTAGACCGCAAGGCCTCTGAAAGTAGCCCGCGAAGCTGTCCTTATAACACTGTTAGGACGACGCGACGTAATGAACTGTAAATATTGGCTTGTTATGTTCAATAAAAAACTACAAACTTCCATCAAGAATATAACTTGTAATTTTTATATTCGCTATTTTCTTTACATCAACAACAACATCATCATAGCAGCAACAAACAAAACAAACTTATCTGTATTAAATTCCCTAACAAAAAAGAGGCGCCAAATTTAAATTCTCATAACAAATTAAACACACTCCCCTGCGTTGAACAATTATTCAACCCAACAACAATAAAGTATATAAATCATACCATATCTTTGAATTATTGCAACATAGTAACATTGTACCACAACATACGTAAGTATAATCATAATGAATAAATGGTAAGTATTAATGTTCTGATTATATGCAATGTAAACATAACTAATTAGTAGTGGTAGAAGTAGTAGAAACTTTATTCATCATATGATATTTCAATACAAAGACTTAAATATTATATCTTGCTGAGCATATTATATATTTTGTTATGCACTATGCCTAACTTTAACTAATTCAATTTACAAAGTATCTTAACATATTTACAACATTCTTTCCTAAATCTAGTTATATTCTCCGGTGCACCCGAACTGCTAACTCGCCCAAAAGGGTCGTCTAAGTTTTATGATGGGTAGATAATCCTAGCTCGAATTGCTAACTTTGAAAATTCTGTTACCCCTGCTAAGGATTGCAACCCTTAACGAGTGTTTCACACGTTTGTATACTAGCATTGCAGCTATGATTTTTCAAATCCCTTTATTATGCTTATTAATTTAATTAAAATATTAATTCGTAGTCGAAGTAAGCAAGAAACGACAAGATTTATATAGTGTATAATAATAAATGTTTTAATTTGTTCTGTGCCAAGTTAAATATTGTAATAGAAACTTCAATTTTTCTTAATTTCATTTATAGACAGTGCGAAAACTACTTATGGAATAAAATCAATAATTTTAAAACGCGAATGATATTTTTGAAAACGGATCTTTCAACCAATTTTTGGTTTCTGTGTAATCAAGGTCACTACCCAAAAATAAAAAATATCTATAGTATTATATTTAAAAAAAACTCCATATCTCAAAACCTATTGAAAATAGACGTGACACATGGCGCCGGTCAGTGACGACGAGTGTGAAAAGGTGTCATATAAAACCTGCAAAACGTGTAATCGCGGGGCCTCTGGAGGTTCAAAATGTGTATCATGTACAAAATGTGGCTCTTTATTTCATGGTAGTTGTGCTAAAGATAAGGAAAAACTTACCATTAGTAGTAATAATACTGTTATTTGTTGTGGTAGTTCGAATATGGATACCGATGAGATACCTGATAACAATCACGGTGAGGTTTTAACTGTTGATTCTCTTCTTAAAGATTAGTAACTCAATTAAAAAGTAAAAATCTACTATTAAAAAATCATACCAGTTTGTTGTATGAGAAAATCGAACGACTGGAAGCAGAAAATTTGGCATTAAAATCAGCTGCTTACAATAAACATTTAACGGAATTACACTCTACAGCTGGATCTTCGATAACTAATCTTTAAAATAGTGCAGTTTCTAATAAAGCAAACTTCAACAATAACAATCTTGAAAATAAAATCATAAATACTAAACATAGTATACACAGCGTCCCTTCATGCAGTGAAATTGCTGCACAATCATCTATGAAGCCAAGTTCATCTAAAAGCTTGTCAGATCTAAAAAATGTCCAACGTGATATAATGCAAAAAGTTATTAACTTACGCTCTCCTAACAATAGTAACAATTCTAGTTCAATCACTAGCAATAACAACTTTTTAAAGAAAAATAAATCAAAATCCATCGTAAGAGTTGGCAGTTCTAACAATGGCAGTAGTACGGGTATAAAAGGTATTCCCAAGTATACATGGCTACATATTGGCCGTATAGCCAAAAAGTCCGATGGGAATTACGGGAGTGCAGATGAAATACTCGCCTATTTAAAAGAAGATGGTTTAAATGTTAAATGTTTTATGATTGGAACTAAGGGTAACTTTTCTAATTATAAACTAGGTATTAGTGAAGAATTGTCCAATAAACTATTGACGCCCATATATTGGCCTCAAAATATTACTATTAGGCGTTTTGTATTTCGCGAATCTAATAAAAATAAAAATTCAAAAACCACTACAAATACGGAACATTCAAAATGACTAGAAATGGGATTCGAGTGTTGCTGTAATGTAGATAGTAATAATGTGATCAACAATCAAAATAATCAACATTTCTCATTTACTTGCTATTACCAAAACGTCCGTGGACTTAGGACAAAGATTAGTGAGGTTTCCCGTGTCCTACAATGCACGAACTACGATTGCCTAGCTCTTATTGAAAGTTGGTTGCACAAAGGGATAGCTAATGTAGAAATATTTGGCCTCGATTATCTGGTTTTTCGTTGACAGAGACTATGAGACGCTCCACTGTACACGTGGCGGTGGTGTTATAATTGCAGTTCAAACACATATTTCTGCTAATTACGTATTTTCATCAAAAAATGCTGCCTTTGAAGATATATGGGTTCGAGTTGATTACAATAAAATCCATCTTATAATTGGTAATGTGTACTTTCCACCGAGATCGCAACCAGAAGTGTATCAAACTTTTATAGACAGCATTGAGCTGCTTAGAAGAAAATATTCATCAGCCAAGTTCCTAATCTTTGGTGACTTTAACTTGCCTGAAGTTATCTGGTTTAAAGACGACTCGCTTATGTCACCAGGAGCTAACTGCAGTATTGCTGCTCAACTACTCCTAGAATATATTTATTACCTTGAATTGGAACAAATTAATTGCTTTAACAATGTTTATGGTAATATACTTGACTTAGTATTCTCCGAAGATAGCAGCAACATAGATGTTATGCTGGCAGATTTTCCGCTAAGCACAGTTGATGTACACCATCCTGCCTTGGATGTAAATGTAAATATCAAGGTGGAAAACTTTACGTCTAAAAATATTCAAAAAAACCAGAGAGTCATTGCTTTCGTAAGGCCGACTTCGACGGACTAAATTTGTTCTACAGCTCAGTAGACTGGTCTTTTATACGCTCTACTGGGGATATGGAATTGGGTACTAAACGCTACTACGACATTCTTTTTGAAGGAATTCAGAAGTTTGTATCTAGGAAAATAATTGAAATAGATAAATATCCTAAGTGGTATAGCCCAGAATGAAAGAAATTAATTAATCTTAAAAACAAGCTTTATAAAAGATATAAATCATCAAAATGTGAAGACGATTATAAGCAATAGGCAGCTGTAAGAAAGGAAACTAAGTTCCTTATTGACTTATGTTTTCTATGTTATATTTCCAGCGTTGAACTCACAATACCAACAAATATTAAACACTTTTGGTCTTTTATTAACTCGCTAAGAAAAGAGAAAGGCATTCCTTATACGATGCTTTATGAAAACCGCTCACTAGATAGTCCTGAAGATATAGCTAACGGTTTTTCGAAATATTTTCAATCTTGCTTTAAAAATTACCACTCAGAACCTTCGTATTCACTCACTACTGCTTCGAACTAATTACTTTAGAATCACAACTTTACTGTAGATGAAATAAAAAAAAATATTAGCGCTCGATAGCAACAAGAACTCAGGACCTGATATGATTCCACCTTTACTATTGAAAGGTTGTTGCGACTCGCTTTCCACACCTCTTTGCGAGTTATTTCAGTTATCTTTTAGTACATGTTGCTTTCCAAAAGTATGGAAAAACTCCAACCTTTTTCCTATATATAAAGCAGGAGATAAATGTGACATTAAAAACTACAGAGGTATTTCCCTTCTATCAAGTATTCCTAAACTAATGGAATCTATCATCACCGATGAACACTTTGAAACAACCAGCACTTAATTGCAGAAGAACAACATGAATTCTTTAGAGGAAGATCAACCACAACGAATCTCGCTGTTTTTAGTGATTTCCTTTTAAATAACATTGAGGCCGGTCATTAAGTTGATGCCATTTACACGGACATATCTAAGGCCTTTGATAGTGTCAGCCATGCCTTACTTTTCAAGAAACTATCTTCATTTGGAATCACTGGCAATTATTTACTTTGGATATCGTCTTACCTTCAAAACCGTAAACAATCTGTGGTGTTGGGAGGTGTTACTTCTACTAGTATTAATGTTACATCAAGTGTTCCTCAAGGATCACACATCGGTCCAGTTCTATTTCTGCTGTTTATCAACGACGTTGTGTCTATTTTGAAAACATCCCCCTGCCTTCTATATGCCGACGATTTAAAAATTTTTTGTGTTGTGAAAGGTGTCGAAGATTGTTTTAAATTGCAATGTGAAACTATCCTGTTTAATTATTCTATAAACAATGACGCTATATCTTCTGTCTTTGTTATTTCCGATCTTGGTGTGTTATTGGATAATGAATTATCATTTCGCGAACATATTAATAACATAGTCTTAAGAAGTTTTAGAATGTTAGGTTTCATTAAACGGCATACCCTTCAGATAAATGTTATTAAAGCCTTAACTACTTTGTACATAGGCTTGGTGCGCAGTTTGACGGAATATAACTGTGTTATCTGGACTCCCGTCATATAACTGGCATATAGAAAAATTAGAGCGTGTTCAACGTAAATTTGTTAACTATCTGTTATGGAAACACAAAATTCCGTATAATTCTATAGATTATGATACTAAATTGCAATTGTGCAGCTTACAGTCTCTTCAAAAACGCAGGCAACACGTCTCTGTAATTTTTCTTTTTAAATTAATTAATTCATATGTTAACTGTCCATACCTGCTGTCTATGTTAAATTTCAGAATTAATGTCAGGAATACTAGATCGCAAAGCATTTTTTCTGTAAGACCACATCGTACTAATTATGGTCAACAAGGTTTTATTGATCGTATATCAAAAACTTTTAACAATTCTTTTTGTCACACAAACCTTTTTGACAAGTCACTGTCACAGTTTAAGCGATCTTTTAATAATTCGATATAGTTATAATATGGTTAGAATATTGCACTTTTATAGATAATGTCATGTTGCATGTTTTCTGTTTTTATAGATTTTACTTATTTTGTTTACACATATATGTTTGTCTAGATGTTATATTTATATATATTTGGTTTGTTTTATACACACACACACACACACACACACACACACACGCACGCACGCACGCACGCACGCACGCACACACATTCCTGCCATTAGGAATATTTTATTCTGTGGCAGTGTACTACATAAATAAATAAATAAAAAAACAAGTGTGGGTTCGTTAAAAAGGTCTTTGAAGGTACTACCCAAAAATAAACCAAAGAATATAGCACTCTATTTTTGAAAAACTCGAATTGACGTTATAGCTCAAAAGGGGATGACGTCACAAACAAGCACAGCACCTTAAAAACATTGAAGTATAAAATAAAAATTCACGTGTTTTAGCGTTTTTCAGAATATCATTTGTTTTGAAATTACTGATTTTATTCCATAAGTAGTTTTCGCACTGTATATAATTTGAAACTATTCTGATTTATTCTTATATGCATGTAGGTAATTCTTATAACTTTTACAGTTGCCTTATTATACATACAGAATACACTGAAAATCAAACGTGTTCATCTTTTTACACCTTCTTTTTAGTGTGTACTTACATGTAAGCAGTTTTTTTAATTCTTATTATTTTGCGAATCCTATCTCAATGATATTGTCCGAAGGCTAAAATGAATGAGTCTTTTTTATAGAGTATTTGCTTTCTTTCATTCGTTTAGAGTTGTACGTGTCTAGTATGAGTACCAAAATATTGAAATTTATTTTATACAGTTAAAAAATAGATTTTCAGTATGCCTTACGCAGGTAGTTGAAAAAAGGAAGTACCTGCACTAAAGTTAGCAATTCGTGATTACCCAATTTCGGGTATAAGGCAACTGTAAAAGTTAAAAGAATTACCTACATGCATATAAGAATAAATCAGAATAGTTTCAAATTATGTACAGTGCGAAAACTACTTATGGAATAAAATCAGAAATTTCAAAATGAATGATATTTTTGAAAACGCTAAAACACGTCAATTTTTATTTTATACTTCGCTGTTTTTAAAGTGTTGTGCTTGTTTGTGACGTCATTTCCTTTCGAGCTCTGACGTCATATGGAGTTTTTTTTAAATAGAATGCTATATATTTTTTTTTATTTTTGGGTAGTAAACAGTGACCTTGATTACACAGAAACCAAAAACTAGTTGAAAGATCCTTTTTCAAAAATATCATTCGCGTTTTGAAATCATTGATTTTATACCGTTAGTAGTTTTCGCACTACATATAAATGAAACTGAGAAAATTTAACTTTTTATTACACTATTTAACTTGGCACAGAACAAATTAAAACATTTATTATTATACACCACGTAACTCTTGTAGTTTCTTGCTTACTTCGACTAGGAGTTAATATTTTAATTAAATTAATAAACATAATAAATGGATTTGAAAAAATCATAACTACAATGCTAGGATACAAATGTGTGAACCACTCGCTAAGGGTTGCAGTCCTCAGCAGGGGTAACAGAATTTTAAAAGTTGGCAATTCGAGCTAGGATTAGCTACCCATCATAAAACTTAGACGACCCTTTTGGGCGAGTTAGCAGTTCGAGTGCACCGAAAATTTCAGTTACAATATTATTGTCCTGCTGGAAGGAATAGTGTTTTTGTGCTTACGTTTGAGTTTTGTTACATTTGTGTAAACAAATTTATCACGGCCAATAAAAGAGAAGTGTCTAATACGGAATATCGTCGGTAATATTCAATTTTCTTTTCGTAATCAATAAGAATTATAATATTTTGTTTTCTATATTCATAGTGTTATGAGTTATGAAGGGCAACAAGCTTATTTGCAAAGTCTTTCGATTAGCGTCGATGATTCAGAAAATGATGACGATGATAAAGTTCAAGCTTCTGAAAAGAACGAATCAGCCGACGAATGGCTACCACAACCAGCACGCGGTTCAAATCTTTATCAGGTAAAGTATATATGCAATTTTTGGGGTGTGTAACGTATAATCTATTCACAATACTTATGTATAGATATAATGCAACACTGACATAATTTGTCATTGTGCCAGAATAGAATCAGGTTTATAAACTCTACAAAATCATATCATGGCTAGCTAATCTTTAATCATAAACATCGTGAATGGATAATAGTTTGTCTCTTCATAGTGATATATTATTGTATTTGTAAACAATAACAAATTATTTTAAGTGGATGAGGAAGTATCAGATATGGAAGACGTTTTTGCAGATCCAAATATACGAATTGACCTTGATTCGGAAGATGAAGAAGCTATCCATGATATTGACGATGTTGATGCGGACGAAGAAAGTGCTTCTGACGAACAAGTGTTACGTAGCAAGGACAACATTGTGTGGAAACGTCAAGCACCTGCCAGCCGTCCAATACTACAGCATAATATTTTTCGTCAGAAACACTTTCTGCTCGTGATGTATTCAAGTGTATTTTTTCTGAAGCGATGTGCACCATCATAATAAAAGAAACAAACAGAAAAGCCAAAAGCGTTTATGATAAATGGAACGCAGAACATTTAGGTAAACCAAAAAATACATGGCGTGAACTTACTCCAGAAGAATTTGATGGATATTTAGGAATACTAGTTACTGCTGGTGTACGCCATTCAAGTTCTGAGCGCGAACACGAACTTCGGAAATGTTATGCGTATTCACTATATAGAGCAACCCTTAATATAACCCGATTTTGCGAAATAAGTCGATTTATTCGATTTGATAACGAGAAAACAAGAGCACGTCCACTTGAACCTGTGAAAGCTGCAGCGATCACAGACTTATGGCTAATGCTGAATAGAAATCTACAATCCCATTAAGTTCCATCAGAATATGTTGTCACTGATGAAGAGCTTTTTCCATTTCGAGGAAAGACAAAGTTTATCCAAAATATGCCCTCTAAACCAGCGACGTATGGGATCAAGATTTGGTGGATTTGTAATACTGACAACTCTTACCCACTTACTGGTCAAATATATACTGGGAAGTCACCATTAGGACGAGAAATCAAACAGGGCGAACGAGTCGTGCGGGATTTGTCCATTCGGTACAGAAACTCAGGGAGAAACGTCACTATATGGACAACTTTTTTTGCACGTTGCCGATTGCACGATTACTGCTTTCGTGGAATTTATCGATTGTGGGAACCTTGACACAAAACAAGGCATGTATGCCACCACAAACGAAAGCCAGCACCAAGCGTGAACCACAATCGTTGCTTTTTAGACTCGCCGAAGACGGAAAGGTTACAATGTGTCATAAGTGCCAAAGAAGAATAAATCTGTAATCCTGCTGTCAACCATGCATAGTGATGATAGTGTCAGTGGGGCCAAGAATAAACCGGAAATCATCCAGTATCACAACAGCACGAAAGGCGGTGTTGATAACATGGACAAAATGGTAACCCATTATTCCACAAAATGCAGAACATGTCGATGGCCTCTGGCTATGTTCTATAATATGATTAATCTAGCAAGCATTGTTAGTTATAATTTATACATCCAACAACCCTTTGGCTAAGAAATCTTTACACAGCCGCCGAACGTTCTGTCAGGAACTGGGAAAAAGCCTGGCAATGCCTTCCATAGAATCCAGATCACAAATGCCCTATGTAGTAAAAATATTTTAAACAAAACTTGCAATTGAATCAATGCTTGGTCATCCAATTGTAAGAGCACCACCATCATCAGCCAGTGCCGTTCATTCACAGGGTGCTAAAGGACGTAAACCAGTCTTCGGTTCATGCTATATTTGTCGATTACACAATAAAAAACAAAGGAAAACAAGAAAATCTTGCCGCGTTTGTAAATGTCATACTTGTGACTAAGGATAAAATGTTTCAATAAAATAATGTAAAATGTTTTTTAGTTTTTTTCCTCCTCTTGCTTTATTTAGGAAAAAATTGATAAAAATCAAGCAAAAATAATTTTTATTACTTGCTATTCTAACAGAAAGTATGAAGTTAGACGTGTACCTATCCATGCATCAACGTAATTTTAAATGTAGGGGCTTAACAATCGGCCTTTTCTTATTGCAAGGTAAAATTTTTTCAATTAAATACCTTTCCTTGGATAAGTTTCAGTAATTCACGGGAGCTCATCCGATTAAATTAACAATTAATATAAAAAATCTAAATTAAAACACAAAGGTACACGCGTACCTATCCGTGTACACAAGGGTTAAATCATACTATAGGTACAGTGTGGGATTAAAATATGGAATATTATAAAGAAAAGCGAACTCAACACGTTTTTTTAAAAACGCTGAGACCCTGCTTGTGATATTCATCGATGGGACCTAATTTATACCCGCAAAGTGAAGAACATCTATCAGACGCTATTCACAATACCGCTCGGGAAACTATGGAAAGTGCAGCAAGAAAAGAAGCTCGCATAGCTGCTGCAGGAGGGCGAATCGATTTCGATGGGATACCAATCATAATAATTGTTGATGTTATTGTGAGTTAGATAACGGGTAAAGTGCTATTTTTAGGAATTCGGAATAAATACTGCTGTGTATGTGCTTGGACAAAAACTAAAAATTGTGATGTAGCTCTTCATAAATGTTACAAAAATTGTGATAAACCATCTGCTGGCATGGAAGCAGACATTCTCGTAGAAGGTTTTCAAAGAAGTGTCGAAATGCATTACCTTAAATACACTCATCTAATGGAAATAATAGTGTAACGAAAAGGTTACCTCTAAAAGGGTGGAAATAATTACAATTCTGTTGTGTTATAAAGAACTTGTAATTTGCCTGTTATCACAACTGCTTTTTTTAAAATAAACCTCAATACCTCTGCTTTTAATCTCAAGCACAATGCCACTCCATTTTATCTCTATTCTCACATTTAAAGTATTAAAAAACACAAAATTACTTCAACCAGCTTTTAAAGTGATTATCAATCTGTATTGAATCAGATTTAAAACTTGTTGCTTGTTATCCTAAAGCTATTAGAATAATCTTCACGCTGACTAAGTTTTGGATTAAATTCAGTTTTCCAATTTGTGCCAAAACTGTTATAAAATTCCATCAAGCTTACTTTGGTAGGGTAAAGCCGAACTTGGCTGAAATATTACAACTTCTGCTTACACCAAAATCGAAACCGACAAATTACAGATTATAAATTCAATATAAAGAGATTAAGTTCAAAGGATGAAAAATACATTAGTGTGGTTGATTTGCAAAATTCTTCTAAATCGGAAGACAATATACAGGAATATTTCTGTTAATTTAGCGTTTAGCGCCCTACATATACGTAGGAAAAGGCTTTTCCAAGCTTGTCCTTTTGACAGTGATTTTACTAAATACTAAAATCAGGTAGGCAAGTGAGAGTCTTGCTAATGTGCATTACTAATTAGATAACGAGACATTTACCATCTATAAACTTTATTTGTTATTACAACATTTTGTCAAGAGGTCGTCTAATATTGCTTCCTGGAGCAACTGTGACTCGAAATGTTTTCTTAGCAGCAAGAGACACGGTGTTACGGGAAAAACTGGGATTAGTGACCCATAGGTAGTGTAACCATATATAAAATCGATATGCCACTTGTAATGCTAGCCTATATACAGTCGAAGACGAGTCGCGAGCTGAAAGAGCTTAGCGCAAGCGATAAACGATAATTATAATAAGCTACTCTTAGGGGTTTCGATATTGAGAGGGCGCCAGCTGTAGTAGAATGTCGGTGACCTGGTTTCGAATAGCAGACCTCACAGCTAATCTTCGTATCTAAGTCAGCAGGCAAAATGTTAGCCAGGATCGAACCCCAGGTTGGAATGATACACAAATAAATGAAATAGAAATTGTACTGCACTCTATGTAGATACTTATTTTCACAGTGTGGAGTTAAGATAATGAATCCGTATGAGAATGTCGACGCCACTGGATCCCGGAACAGCTGATTCCTGTAATGCTTAATAAGTATGCTCATAACTCAATAAAAGATCGAAATAAGTTAATACATATATTGGCACGCTGTAGAGAAGACAATATAAAAACAGGTTACAGCAGTCCAGGTCACACTATTGGACAACTTATATAAACACATAAATAAACATCAATAAACAAACAAACAACTGCACCAGACATACATACATACACAGTAAATGTGACCGGATGAAGCTTATTAATATTTACAGTTCAGCAATCCAGCGCAATGCAAGAAGTGCTGGTAAAATTAAAGCGAGGTAAACATACATATAATGAATCATTCTAATGTCATTTTGAAGTTTCGCATAATAATCCGGATTCAGCCGCAAATTTCGTTTTTAATGTATTCATTTACTGGGAATTTATTGTCCCGATTCTGTTTATAAAATTTATTGAGTCATATTTATATGGTTATCAAACATTTTGCTTAAGGTTTCTTGGAAGTTCTTTGTTAAAAGTAAAATGCATTTAACAATCTGTTTTATGTTTCTTCATTGCAAGAATAGTTTATATTTGGCTTTCATTTATAAATTCGATGTTATAGTTTCTTTGTCCAAATTATCACAATACGTGATTTTTAGTAAATTTAAGCAGACTAAACACTTCGTATGGTTCTGCTCTTCTTAGAAATCGTTATTTGTGTTATAGGGTTTTATGGTCTATCATCAGCAATCCGCGGTCGTATAAAAGGCCGTTTTAAATTAGAGAAATTAGGTGTGGAAAATTTTTATTTCTTATGGGCTATTTGTGGTTGATTTGACTTAGCATTGTGTAACTGGCTTTGATATTTTGTTGCAACTGTTAGGTTGATCAAAACAGTTTGCAGTAAAGACAAGAGAGTTCCATTCTTGGCTTCGGGCTGGACGCTCGCGCCTTGGGTGCGGTGCGACCACCGAGGGCTCGGTCGCTAACAACAATTTGTCTGTCGTGAATTCGCCCTATTTAGTTTTTGGTGTAGTTGCTAGATATTTTCTAGCAGGAGGTACAATTATGGCAGCGACAATTTTGTCGGATCTGGCCTTAGGATTCACGGACGACGGGAGCTTACCCTGAATATTTGTGTGGAGATGTACCTCAAATAAGTGTCAATGGACACAGTGTTGGCCGCATCGGCGTTAAAACAAACCACTTTGTGGGAATAATCAGTTGCAACGAGCTATTAGAAATTTTTGCTGTTTGGGAAAACTATTGTTTTATCTTTTGGAATAAAAGTTACTATCATGTCATCTCGTGGGAAACTTTTCATCGAGGAAAAGGAACTCCATTTCCCATTTCCAATTTTAGTGGAACTACTTTCTTTCCGGATATCTTGTGTGATGTGTAAAGTACACTCTCTTTTGTGGCTTTAAATTAAAGTCAGTGTTTTGTAAAAATGGTCATTATAGTGATTTTAAAATTTTTGTGGATTTAGTTTTGTTAATAACAAGCACCGATCTCTCAACAATGTTATCTTTTTGCCTTTATTGGATTACTGGAACTTGACGGATGAACTGCACATGGTTTATGAGTAAGAACTATGTTTTAGTATGTTTTTTTGTATTGTCCTTGTGTAAACTTTGAGACATAGCGATTAAATTTGTTATTCGCGTAAGTCAGGATAGCTTTGTAAATGTTTTCCAGAAAAAGGGTTTTGATTTTATTATTATTATGGTTGGAGATTTATTCTCACTAATCTATTATTTTCGGTTAATGTACATTTTGAGGATTTCTTGTTGTTTAAGTATTGCAAATTTATTTGCAGATTATACTTTAGCGTTTATCATTTAATGGTTACTTTGGGTTGCTTAATAGTTTTTTTTTAAGTTTGATAACGAACCCCTCAGGTTTCGTTTAAATGTGATTATATCGTTTGTCTTTGTGTAAAGTTTTAGTGTTTCTGTTTATAATTGATGTTATTCGAATTTATTTTATCAATCCATATTGAATTATTTTCAACGTTATTAACTTCATTAATTTATGTTTTCATGAACTAAATCTTGGTTAATCTTTTTTTTTTCTTTGCATATTGAAGATATAATAAACCAACTGTGTTTTATCTATTTTGGTATTTTATTTGTTAAGCTTTATTTGTGTAAACAATCAGGTAATGTATTGTGTTATGAGTGTCCCAGGTTTCCAGTAATGAAGAATCAATTTTTTTGCTTCTGACAATTTAAGAGTGTTATAGAGTTAACGTTTTGTAAAGTTTATTTTAATCATGAGAAAGAGAGAGATGCTGAAGTTACGTTGCACATTATGATGTTTTATTATTTTATGTTTTTGGTGTTGATGATAATTTTATTATGGTCTGTTTTGTGTTAACTAATGAAGCCAAGGTAAGCTTCGTATAGAGTGGAGAGTGCATTTTAGCATCCAAATACAATTTTAAGTTTCTGTATACAGGGTGATACTTCCTAAGGCCACCCATCTACAGGGCTTTCGCCGATGTGGGAACTGTTTCCTGGCGCCCTTTTGGTATCTCTTTTCGGCTTTTCAGCCAAGAGCTAGGTTTTAGGTCCAGGTAACATCATCAAAGCCTGGGTTATTCACTATTTTGGAACCTACTCCCGTCTTCGACATGAGCTATGGGCTTGAACATCTACCGACATCTGGCTTATGCGGGACTTGTGCATACTTTTGGGCATTTTCCCGTTACATCGTCCGCAAATATTAGAATAAAACTCATTGGTCATTTATGAAGGAAGCATAGACATAAAAATATGAAAAATATATACAACAGCAGTAATTGAATTGAATTGAATTCATCATCTGTCGGGGTTTTGCAATTAACCGTGGATTCCAAATTTTATATGAACAAATCGTCAAACAAGAACAAGTTGACAAAATTGTTAGATAGTAAGAATTTCGTTATCAAAATTTGACATGAATGAGCGATAAAGAAAAACATCGACTTTATAACTATTGTTCATGAAAAAAAATACAAACAAATAAAAGATATTAAAGGTTTGGAACAAGTTTGTTACGTTACAATTTAGCAAACAATATATTTCTATTAATTAAACAATATTAACGGGCCTTTCACCACTGTGAAACGGGTTTTTCACTGGTATGAAACAATGGTCTGAGGCTCTTCGCCAATGTGAAGCGATGAATAAGTAATCTTTATGATGGATGACTTTTATCCAAGCGGTTGGTAACGTGACGATAATATGCAGATATATTATGCAAATAACTGCGAATGAAGGTTGACAAACTGTATAAGTCAACAATGCTTCTTCATAAAAGATTTTTTTAAAAAAGGTAAAGTTTATTTACCATAACGGAATCAGGAGTATACTAACACAACAATCTAGAATAATGATCTGTAACTCTTTAGTATTGTCTCACTCCTCGTTTTGTAGCTCCATCTATGGACCCTGCCTAACGAGGGAATGTTCTAGAAGAATACAGGTAGTTCAAAACTCTTGCCTTCGTCTTATACAGTGTGTCCGAAAAGTATGAAATATCCTATATATCTCAGTAAATATGCATTTTATGGAAAAATGTTTCCCATAAAAGTTGTTTAGTGTTCAGTTTTACATTACAGGACAATACCAAATAACTATTTTTTAAAAAAATAAAAGCGCAACGATTAATGTTTTAATTTTTTTTAATGAGAAGGTATCCCTTTATTGTACTGATTTGATAGAGAATGTTTTTCTCTTTTCAATGATGTAAAACTTTGATACACTTGCTTTAGTAAATTTTGATTAAAACCCAAAAAATAGTTTGAAAGTTTATTTCAATATTCATCTGTTACGAATTGAAAATTTTGTACAACTACACTCTACAGATCATAGAAGGTGTTCAAAGTGTGCACCATTCACAGCTTGGCAATGATAAAGTGGTCTTTCAAATTCGTTTACTGCATTTTGAATCGTTTCTGGTGTGATAGCTCTAATCTCTGTTCTAATACGGTCTTTTAGAGTTTCAATATCTTCAGGCATATCGACATAAATCTTATTTTTGAGATAGCCCCACAGAAAAAAAGCAAATGGACTTAAATCCGGCGAGCGAGCTGGCCATTCTACTGCACCTCTTCTGCCTATCCATCGATAAGGGAAAGTATTATCAAGAAACTGTCGGACATCAATTCCGAAATGAGGAGGAGCCCCGTCTTGTTGCAGACATATTCTGTTATAGGGTACATCTGAATCTAGTTCATTGGGAAATAGAACAGCTAAAGCAGGAACTAAGTCAAATCTTAAAAAACCTAGATAAGCATCCGCTGCTAAATTATGTTCTATAAAAAAAGGTCCCAAAATTTGGGTTCCAATAATTCCTGCCCAGACATTGACTTTCTGCTGATATTGGGTGTGCCCTTCTACATACCAGCCAGGATTTAGCGAAGACCAGTAGCGCGTGTTTTGTTTGTTAATGGTACCATTCAAACAAAACGTTGCCTCATCAGTGCAGAGGATATTTTTATGAAAATTTGCATTTTCCTGAAGCCTATGTGTTATTTCTTCGATCTAAATCATCTTTTAATAATTCTTGAACTATACAAGGCTTATACGGATGCCACTTCTCCTTTCTTATAACTTCGTGTGCAGTGGATTTCTTCAAAGTATGTTCACGAGCAATTTGTCGAACAGAAACATGTGGATTTTCAACGACAGCCAACATTATATTCTCACGTTGTTCATTATTTAGAGCTTTAGGCCTGCCCGTTTTTGGACGATTTATGCAAAATCTTACTTACAGTAGACTGAAAAATATGGTATTCGGGGTGCACGTTATTAAACAAATTGCAAACTTCCTCCTGTATTCTCCTTCTGTCTCCATATCCCAGCATCATTCAAATTTTGATAGGATGTTTTTCTGATAAATGATTCATAGCAAGTCGTATTTTTGTAACTTTGTTATCCGCAGGTTAATCAAAGTGCCTAAATTAATTAAACAAATAACTTTTCGCTTCCGTTTGGTTATTAATTGACATTTCTACAACGCATTCAATTGTTGGAACAAACAAAAGTATGTCACACCGACCATAATGTGACTAGATGATATCGAAAATTTAAAAGACCGCGTCTGGAAAGGTAACAGATGAATAAATAAACTTTTAAGCGTCATTCAAACAATTTTTTGCGTTTTAATCAAAATCTACTTATGCAAGTGTATCAAAGTTTTACATCATTGAAAAGAGAAAAACATTCTCTATCACATGAGTACAATAAAGGGTACCTTTCTATTAAAAAAAATTGAAGCATTATTCGTTGCGCTTTTGTTTTTTTAAAGAATAGTTGTTTGGTATTGCCCTGTAATGTAAAACTAAACACTAAACAACTTTTATAGGAAACATTTCTCCATAAAATGCATATTTACTGAGATATATAGGATATTTCATACTTTTCGGACACACTGTATATTTATCACGTAACAAGTTTTCAGAAACGCCGAAATTATCCTAACCTTAAATTCAACAACACAATTTAATAAACAGACATCTCAAAAGCAAAACTGTAACTAAATTCATCTACTGCGTATTTATACTAATTTTATCTAGATGGCACCACTTAAAAATATATACTTGTTTATTACGTTACGTTCCCGTTTGGGCACAGTATGCGGTATGGGGATAAGTATATAAATACAATATATAAGATACATATGCAAACAACATAAGAATAACATTATAAAGTAAATGTGAACAAATAAACATGAATCAAACAAATAGGCTTTATCAGTACTGTATGACAAACTCTGAGAATTTGGGAGAGAAAAAGTAGAGACGCCGCGCCGGGTCTAGTTTAAAAGTTATGCTTAAAAGCCTGCCTATTCTTAAAATATGAAATAGAGGGTGATCAAAAGATAGCTATGGCATTGGACGGTTTTGGGTTGACAATGTCACACAATCCTAGGGTTGAACAGAACAAAACGAAGACTAATAATAGGGATAGACTTAAAAATTGTAAAGAAACTATTCAAAAGGAAGTTCCCACTGCTACGGGACTATTTACCACTGTTAAAGATTAACCCACAGATCACAGCAGTATTAGCCTCAAGATATGCCACTGTATTGTAGAAGAAAAGAAAGTTTGTTTCTCCTGTTTGCAACTCTCACACTTCGCCAAATTTTGCAAAAATAAACCGAAGTGCATAATTTGCAAAAAAACCCACTTCCCTATAGAGGTGGAAAAGTGAAAACGCAAAGTTTCAAAAGAAGGCACACACGTAAAGACGATCGCTAATATATCTATGTTTTGTACTGTTATACTGAAAATTTTGTTAGTTAAAATTAAGTACGGTAATCATGAGAAGGTTATAAGAGCACTGCTAGATTCAGTGGCCCAAAAATCCTATATTTTTAAAAGCACAGCAAAAGAAATGGGGTATTTACCTGAAAGGTGTTCGGTGGATACACTACTGAGGTGACACAACATGATGCTTATACAAGCACTCTTTCTTTGTTAGAAGGTGATTACACATACTCATTTGAAGCTATAGATCATCACAACATCTGTGGGAGTATTTCCCCAATTCCACGTGGAACAAGGGTAGAGGAATTGAAGCTTCATAACATTTATTTAAATGACGTCAATACAGATGGTGCAACGGAAGTCTTGTTCGGTGCAGATGTGGTTGGAAGTTTATTAACTGATAAAAAAAGGAAGTTTGTAATGGACTGATAGCCTTCCAAACCAAGCTTGGTTGGACACTTATGGGAAAGATCTCAAAAGATACGAACAACTGTAAAGGTCTTTCTATGTTAGTCATTAGTATGCTTACTAAGGATGACAAAATTACTGATTTATGGTCGCTAGACACACTGGGCATCACAGATTCGTGAGAGAAATTAAGTAAAATTGAACTAAAAGCTGCCACGCACCAGCATTTTTTAGACTCAGTTAAAATTAATGAAGAAGGTCGTATAGAAGTGCGACTACCATTCATTGAAAATCACCCCCAACTCTTCACTAATTATGGCTTAGCGATGAAAAGGGTAAATGGTACAATTAAAAAACTGAAAAGTAAGGGATATTATGAAGCTTATCGGTTAGTGTTAAACGAATTGATTCATAAAAGAATAATTGTGGAGGTGACTGAGGAACTTGGTGATAAGTCATGCCATTGCTTGCCGCACCGACATGTAATAAAATTAGGAAGTTCAACACCGATACGCCCAGTGTTCACTGCTTTGGCCCAGGTTCACACACAATAGGAACTCTGTAAGTTTAAACCAATGCTTGAAAAAGATCTAAAATCTAATAGAGATGATGCCTGCAATATTAGCTCGTTGCCGTATGAACAGATTGGGTATTGTAGCAGATATCCAGCGCGTATTTTTGCAGTTGAGTATTGCTCCAGAAGATAGAGACTACTTAAGATTCCTTTGGGAAACCACGGCTGGACGAGTAATAATATACAGACACTGCAGGGTTGTATTTGGAGTGTCTCCAAGCCCTTTTCAACTGGCTGCAAGTATTGAGTACCATTTAGGTCAAGTCTTAGCAGAATGTAAGAGTGGTGTGCGAGACTTATCAGTGGATATAGTTGAATGGTTAAAAGGGAGTTTCTACTTTGATAATTGAATTACTAGCCTTGATACACAAGCAGACTGTTTGGGATTTATAGAGCTTGCTAAATCAATAATGCGAGAACGCAAGTTCAATCTCAAAGTAATGTATTAGGATTGCTACGGAACCGTAATACTGACACTCTTGAAATAAATGTTGGTAACCTGTTGCAGAAAATACAAAGGAAATTTAACCTCAGAGAAATAATCAATAAAGTATCAACACAAAACACGCATTCCTTTAAGATAAAGCTATATATCAATGAAAATAATAGAAACACTAATAAGGCAAACAGAGAACTGGGTAAAAACCTAATAAGTGAATAGGGTATTTAGACAAAAGGCTAATGTCTAAAAATCTCAGAACACTTCGCATGCAAATAGCCCTAAATTAATCAAAACTGATGCAACCAATCCCGAATCCAATAATCAATCATTAGCCAACGGAACTGTAATAGTTAACCTCTTTTAATTAGCGGAAAACAATAAATGTCGAGCAGCGCTATTAAACGAGTGAAATCCCACAAAACAAGCAGAAATTAATTCTACAAAAGCAAAAAAAAATTAGCTTAAACTACATCTGGCATTAACAGATAACTATAGATTACAACAAAAATCAATCATGGCTATCCTAGAGTAATTACAACGAAATAATTCTTAAGATTTTCAATGCAAAGAAAATTCCCATATGCAACATAAATTTAATACAAGCAGATTTATTAGAAATTGCATTTCAATGATATATAAGGTGGTCTAAAAGTATGTAATTTCGTACGAATTCTTATAGAGACGGAGAACTAGATTGAAGATATTAAACGGCAACCGATGAAAAAAACCAAAATTAGTGAGGATAAAGATCCATGTTAGGTTCATACAAAAATGAACGTAACAGTTTGCATTAGTTTGTTGTTTTCAAATTCATTTACTGATGAATCTCTTTTCCAAAGTGATCGGATAGCGTATTAAAATTTAACTGATAAAGTTTATTTTAGAAATTTGTGTTCTCTTTACAATTTTGTTTAATTTCTTAATGACTTTAATTTATTGTCATTCATATATATCTAAACTAATTAATATTGTTATGAAGGCCTTCAAGGGTTAATATTTTGTATCTTATTGAGGTAACGACTATCATATAAATAATACAATATTAAACTTTTATCTTTCTTTAAGATCTTCATAGGCGTATAAAGCTTGTACATATATTAAATCATAATTAAATAATATGAACTGTATGTTTTATTTTTTGTTTTGTTGGGGAAACACTAAGCCTCTAAAAGTATCTTTATCTTGATTTTGCTTCGTGTTTTATTTTTTCTCTTTCTACCAAAACTTACCAAGGCCAAGTTATTTGAGTATCGATATCTTCAATTCTTTCTTTGATCAAAAAAAGAAGGGTGGCATCTCTGGACAATCATAGCAGGAGGTTTCCACGTTTTCTTATAATTTAAAAGAGATCCTGAATCCTCGCATTTAAGTAAGTATTAACCATACAAATATAAATCTTGAACTTTAAAACTCCTTCACTGTCATACAATTACAACCTTAAAGCACATTAAGCATGAATAAGATTTTACAAGCCGAGTTAATAGATAAACAGCCCGGTTTACAGTACTCACACTGTCATTCTTTCACAGCCATATACGACCCAGAAACAACGTAAACTCTGTATAGCTTCTTCCTGGAAAAATATTAACTACTTAGGCAAATAATAATATTGTATTTAAACACTGCATTCCTGGGCAAATAATATCCGACAAAACCGTTGTTAAACAAACAGCATTCAGCTTATGATTTAGGTTATGTGTATTGAACAGTTTCACACCAATATCAGAAATATTTAGTTTTTTATACTGTTCTTAGCTTTATACAAATATACCAAATAAAATAAAGTTATTCTTTTTCTAGTATTACAGTTGTTTATAGTCAATGGGAACATTTATGGTAATCTTATTCCAAAATTTTAATATAAGTTCAAATGGAAACCAAGTTTTTTCGTTTCAGAGGGTCATCTTCCTTTATTCAAAATACTTTAAATATATTTACAATGAAAATTCTCAGGACATGTTTTTAAATTATCTTCTAGAAGTACTTGTTAACCTAAAGCAAGAAGTAATACATTAATATTACATTACAATGGTATTCGAGATTCTAACCTAGCTTTTAATACATTAATGTTTTATGTTTCTTAAATTTTAAATTCTTCTTCTTTTAAATTTTTGCATTTGGTTTAGTGATCTATTGTAATGTAAAACAGATTAATTAATGCTTTTGCATTTTATGTTACTAGTGTAGGAATTAGACTGAAATAGACTTATTTTATTTCTATTTTATAAAGCAACATTTATTTCTACTATATCTGATTTTAGAAAAAGGAGAAATCTTTTAGATACCAAATTAAAAAGATCAGTTTTGAAATGCCAAGCATTAAAACCCCAAATGTCACTCAAAGAGCAATATTCGTGACTATGTGAAACGTTTGACGTACGGTAACGTTTAAATTGAAAAACACATTGTTAACAAGAAATACTTTTATAATTGGATTAGCAAACAAGTAATTTATAACGTAATAAAAAATATAAAAACATTTCAAGATTCAAAAACATGGAGAAGGAAAAGGAGCATTTGGTTTAATAACTACATATATTATTTAAGGGAATAATTATCAATAAGTTAAGGTTAGGAAAATTTGTACTTTAAATAACTTAGTAGAACACGTTAAAACAGAAGTAAACTATGCTGGATCTAGAGCATTACTACATAGAATTATTTTGGATGTTGGCTTTCGATACAAAAAACAAATAAATAACAGAAAAGTCTTGTGTCAACAATAGCATGTTATTAATGCAAAAATCAGATTCCTTCGGAAATATCTAGTACAATATCTAAATTCTCATGAAAAATTTCAAACTCTCATGAAGACATGGCTGGAGATAAACCACAATCTTCTTCTTTATATGCTAACTAAAGTTTATGTCGGAATCGATTCTAAGTTTTTTTCTTCTTGGAAGCTATCCAGTTTCCAGTACACTGCAGCCTGTTAGTTTATTGTGCTGCTCCCATTAGATTATTGTTGCTCTTTGTTGGTTTGCTGTTAATTAATTACACATATATTTAACTAATACGTTTAATCTAAATCTAAGCAAACTAAATTTGAAATTCTGTTTCGTTCAAAAACGTTCTCATATTTTAAAGTTACCTTTGTTATTTGTCTATTATTTGGAATAGAAATCTATTTTTTATGTTCATTACTTTAATATGAATTGCAATGAAAATAATTTGCACATAAAAACAAATTTACTGCATTTTAACATTAACTTATACGAAGTTTGACAGAAAGTTTTCTAGTGAGAAATTTGTAACTAGAAGTAGTGACACCAACATAAATAAATTTGGGGTATAACTGTGCATCCAGTTAAAACTCTAAAAATTTTATATGGATTGGAATTATAGAAATGAGACAGGGTATGCTCGCACGTGCCTAAAATCATTTAGTCAGATATTATTTACTTGTTTCAATTGTATTTATTCAGTCGTTTAGCAATTAAATGAAAAATGAAGCCATTTGCCTAGGTAGATAAAATGTCCATGCAAAAGCTGTTTTCCTAACATAACTATTTAATAATTTATTAGTATTTCCTTTCCTCTTTATGTTCAAAGTTTATTTTCTAGTTTTAACATGTTTTCTTGACTATTATTGCAATTTTCTTAATAAATATCTAATATCGTTTTTTGACTGATTTTATTATTCTGCAAAGAATAATAATTACAATATTAAAATAAAGCACCGAAGTTAACATACCTACAAAGAATAATTAAATTACACGTTTTTACTAGTATTATAAATTAAGAGTTCATTAGACTTTGACAAAACTATCATATGACACACGTTAACTTACAAATATAATCACAAATTTGACGCTTCATAATTTGTTTGGCATTAACTTATGTCATGCTAAAATTAGAAAATTCAAACCAAATGCTATTAAAATCAAGTGGTTATTATATAGCAACTCTACAAGATCGTGAAGCATTCCGAATGGGAACCTTATACACACTTTATACATAACTACCTGTAACATTTATTTATTTATAATTTGTTAAGATTCACTCATAAAGTCATAACACAAGGTTTTATTGAATCAACCAAAAAAATTATTTTACATTTAGCGTAACAACAATAGATTTCTATAAAAGAATAAATGAGTTGGGTAAGTGTACAGGCAAAAAAATGAAACACACTGTATAATTTGGTTTTATTGCTGCATGTTAACAAATATACATCATAAAACAATTAATTTAAATAAGGTCATATTGATTTCTATACCGATCATAACGTTTTTATAAGTTATCTTCACACTAACCCCTAGGTTCTATAACATAGGAAAGATGCCCTCCCTCTGCACCACATATTGGTGTGACTTCGCTTCCTTCTTGAGCGTTTTTTGTAAATGCACTTCTGAACAGAAGAAAGTTGACAATATCAGCATGATTATTCCATGTGGCCCATAGTACAGCGGTGATGCCTGCATTATCTTTTGCTTCAATATCTACACCCCTGTTTACCAAATATTTTACTGTATCTAGGTGCCCCATTTCAGCAGCGTGTATTAGTGGTGTCTTCTGATCGTTACTTCTAACATCTATTTCTGAACATCGCGATAGTAAAGCTTTAACTGCATCCACAGTCCCTTCGCGAGCTGCCCAGATCAATGCAGTACCCCCATATACATCTCTCTTCTCAATATCTGCTCCCTTATCGATAAGCAAATTTATTAAATTAAGATGTCCTCGCCGTGCAGCAAAAAATATTGGTGTATGTCCATCTTTTTGGGCGTGTTCTATATTTGCACCTTTAGACAGAAGAAATTCGATAGTAGCAGGATGATTATACCATGTTGCATATACTAGAGCAGTGTTGCCTAAATTATCTGTTTCTTCAATATTTCCACCTCTATTCACTAGAGATTTTACTAAATTAATATCTCCATTTGAAGCAGCCGATATTAGTGGAGTTCTGCCATCATTATCTCTCTGAACTGATAACGCA
>VTPC01000787.1:67723-96704 GCA_011009095.1 Ignelater luminosus
GTTAGAGGTTAGGTTAGAGCTTACATAGGTTAGAGGTTGAGTTAGAGGTTAGGTTAGAAGTTAGGTTAGAGGTTAAGTTAGATATTAGGTTAAAGATTAGGATAGAGGTTAGATTAGAGGTTATAACCAGCTCAATATTATGTTAGTGCATGATATTGTGGAACTAAGCATAGTTGAAACCCCAATTTTACATGTACGCCGGGAAATATCCGTGCCGGAAGAAATCCGCCGGAAGATGCCCGCAACCCGCTTCAAGTTGGTGGAACAAAATGTGGCTTTTGAATAAGGAGAGGGCCATATGCAGAAGAACTCTCGGCTTAAACGGGATCGTCCTTTGTTGGATGTTTGGTTTTCGGTAGAAACGCGTCTGTAATTCCTGCGAAGTCACAATTCTGTAGTTATCAGCAAAAAGTAACATTTCAGCTATATCCAGTAACAAAAGTAAACCCACCATCTGATGCTTTAGATCTGCATAACAGAATCGACACTGCAGATGCTCTTGGGATTATTGTGTCCTTTGGTGTTCTTTGTTATTCCAATAGGGATCGTGTTGTCATTTAGAAAATTTCAATGTTTTTTTTGCTTTTGCCACGTTTGCTCTCTGCCGTTCTCCATCGTCTATTAAAAAGCAGTTGTTTCCACCAGTTCAGCAAGGCCATGATATCCACAGGACCATCAATAATGTAGAGACTCCATTTAGAGTGAAATATAAAAAAGCCTTCAAGCGTCCATAACCAAAGATTCTTCTTGTATCCTTGTTCTTTTTGCCTTTTTTTCCTATTACATTGTGTTTTCATCGCAGCGAGTCTGGGTTCGATGGGGGATGTCCGTCCGTTTCCACTCCAAATCAGACATGGAATCCCTCTTGGACTTCGAAATAGAAGTACTAACCAGCTAACAGGAGCCTGATAGTTACGCATCTAACTATTAACCTAATGGTTGCGAGTTCAATTCTCGGCCGAGGTCTTGAAAAAGGATACCATCCTCTGGGAGGGACGTAAAGCAGTGAATCCCGTGTGACTACGATAAGTTGCATTTTAAATATACCTAGCGGGGTTAGAAAACCTTGGATTCGGCTAGTTGGCGGCAAAATGACTATACTAGTTGAAGCCACGAGGTCCAAGGGAACCGCGACCTAAAGCTTCAGCCACAAAACAACAGTAACAACAACTAACTAGCTATCAACCCTACGTTGTGTTCTTTAACGATATGCTGTTTGCAGAAGATGAGATATGGAACGATATCTGATCTAAACATCACTTAGGTCTTTTTGATTTCTAGATTTCTAGTCAAAAAGCCTTAAGAAAAAAACTCTTGCTCTAACTGATACAAATTAAAGTCCACCTATGTAGACTATAGGCTATCTTCTTACCTTAGTCCAAAAATAAGTAGGTACTTTTTCAGTTTTTTTTCCAAGACTAACTGATAACCAAAACAGAACTAAATGCTTTTAAAGTTAAATATAGCAAGATGTTTGTTTTTTACCATCTCATACAAAATATCAAAAAGTGCTCCTCCTGTTCCTATAAACTCAAATGACGCGTCCTTACCTTAACCATCACTGTACGTAAGTACGCTTATACTGTCTTAACTAGATTCGTTTGGATGAGATGAAAAGAATCATCATTAATGTGGAAATAAGGTTTGGTATAACACGACAGCAGCTTTATGGTCTTTAGTTTTCAGAGAGGAAAAGTTCATAACTGCCATTTGCAACCAACAACGAATAGTCTGGGGCTACTTCTTGCCTTTTGGTTTTGGCTCTTTAGTTTGCATGGACTAAAGCATAGTCAAAAGGTGTTAGTAACAATAATGTGCTATTTTTATATCATGTGTGGAAATTTCATTATGCTAATGATTCTTGGATTCGAAATGATGAAAACGGCTTAAACTGCCTTGCATAAAAGCAACTAAAGTTAGGATTGCGTTATTTCATGATCTTTCCTGTTCAGTGCCAATGCACAAACGTTATATATTTAATTCGTTTAGACACAAATTCAACCAATTAGATTTAAGGTAGGCCTGATAAGGACTACATAAGTTGTTCCAAATCGGCTTACAAAAAAAATGTACAAACCTTTCGTGCTTAGGCCTTTGCATCATGAAACATAAAGTCACGGCTTCCCTCCTGTAAGCAAAAACCAACCATGAATGATAATATAATCTTTGCCCATTACTGTGTGTATTATTCGTAAACATTCTATTATCTGAAATTAGTGTCAACTTGTTTCTTATCGTAATCTTGTATTAAAGTCTCCTGGTAGTACCATGAAATGTTCCATATTTCTGATTTCTTTTATCTCTTATCTCAGCATTACTGCCCTGTTCATATGAAATAGTTTATTTACTTTTTTTAATAACTGCTTGGTAACGATAAAGTCCAATAACCCAACAGTTAACTTTTCTTCTAATTTACTAATTAATATTAAATAAGGAAACACTGATACTAATTTTAAAACAGATAAATAAAATTCTTTTAGATTCAACAACCAAGTGGAACGATTAAACTCACTTTTACCAGAAAATGATTGTTTTATAAACGATAAATGTATACTGGGTTGCCTAATTAACAGGTAATAGAGGATACATACATTCTGTCACTTGTAAAGTTCCAGATCTAGATGCTGTTTTTAATTTATGTGAATCGTCTTCTATAAAATTACCCTCTAACAAACATTCATCTAGTTCTTTTTAGAACTTGAGCAGTACCAGAGTTGGCCTGCTTTTAACCAGGGTGGTTTCAACTGGTTAACTACTACAGAAGGTCAAAACTGGATTTTTTAAAATTAATCACAAATTTTTAAGCTTTAAATTGCGTATCTGTTCTACCTACTACATGAATGAGATTAGATAGTTTTAACTGAGGTCACTTTATTGACTGGCAAGGCTTAAACTTAAAATCCAGGCGCACAGCCAGAGGTTAGCCAGTAGTGGCTATCAGAAGGATAATGTAATTCGAATTTTGATACATTATATTCGATATTATCTATATCTATATCAGGAAGGTTTACAAGTCGAATATTTATATTTTCTGGAGAAGTAAATACATAACCATATATTCATTTAGCAGTTAAAGCTAACTTAACTTAACTCGGATTTCCACTCAGGATACATTTTCTCATTAACTTTGTTAATTGACACAAAGTGAGGATTTGGTGAAGCCATCTTGGTTCAACGCAAAGCAACAAATAGACACAGCTAAAAATAAGTGAATAAACCACACAAATTGCACACAGCAACACAAAAGACAGTGAACATTTATACGCATTTTAATTCTGGGCTTCCATTACCTATTGGATTTTAAATTAATAAAGAGACACACTCAATAAACTTCATAACAGATAAGGCATTTTATTCACCCAGGACCCTAACAGGTTAGTCAACCTAAAATCTAAAATATTGAACTATATTCAGTAGTCCCTTCTCCCCCATACCCCTCCAAACTTCTTGTCTGTATACCCTATCATATGCCTTTTCAAGGTCAATGAAGACCATCTCTCTGCACTTATTCATCAATTGTCTCAGCGTGGATATTTCATTTGTCGTTCCTTTTCCTGGAATGAACCCAAATTGCTTCTTCCATACCTCCGTCTCCTACCTAATCCTTCCTTTAATGACTCTTTCCAAGACTTTCATAGTAAGTGACATTAGCTTTATGCCTCTATAGTTCCCACAGTACCGCACATCCCCTTCTTTTTATACATTGGTATCAGTACACTCTTCCTCCACTCTTTCGGTGTCACCTCCTGCTACCAAAGTTTCTTAAATAAATCCCATAACACATCGATACCTCCCTTGCCCGAACTTTTCCATACTGCCACCGGTATCAGGTCCGTCCCTTCTAACTTTCCATTTTTCATCTTTTTTAAAGCACATTCTACCCCTTTCCTACTGATCTCTTGAACCACACCTTCATTTGCATTGCCATCCTCACTTCTTTCTCTGGGGGTTTCCTCATTTAATAACTTTTCAAAATTCTCTTTCCACCTCATCAGTATCTTTGCCTGATCCTCCAGTACTGCTCCTGATTAATCTTTTATTTGTCTCACGCACGTTATATCCTTCAACGCTTGCTTGTTTTGGCTATCCTTAGTAACTGCTTATCATCCTGATTTCTTTCTAACTGTTCATACACTTCGTAAACTGCCTTAGCCCTTGTCCTTGACACGGCATTTTTATCTTTTGCGTTTTTCTTCGCTACAGTGTAAGCCTCTCCCAGTAAAATCTCATATTCTCTTAGCCTCATTCTTTCGTTTTACAACGGTCTGCACCTTTTCATTCCACCACCACGCCTCCTTGCCTTCTGGGGCTCCCTTTCCTAATGTCATTCCAAACATTTCTTTGCCGACCTTTCTTATCATACTATTATTTGCATCCTACCATTCTTGAATATTTTCTAGTAACTTCAGTTCTCGTAGTACCCTATTCTTAAACACCTTTTTTAGTCCTTCCCTTAATTTCCACCACTTTATTCTCTGGTCCTTCTTGTTCATATGCTTCCTTCCTTTCTCCACAACAAACTCATAGTCCACCACCATCAGCCTGTATTATGCAGTCACACTCTTTTCATTTATAACTTTAATATTCTTAAATTCCTCCAGATGTTTCCTGCGGCATAGTATGTAATCGATCTGACTTTCTTTCTCCGCTTCTATACGTTGCAAGATGTTCTCCCTTCTTCTGAAAATACGCATTCCCAATGGCAAAATCAAAACCCAGTGCATGTTTCACGATTCTTGCACCCTCTGCGTTTCTTTTCCCAAAGTTCCATCCACCATGCACTCGGTTTTCTTCGCTATTTTTCCTCTTGACATGACTGTTCAAATCACCAGCTAAGATCACTCTTTCACTTTTTGGTATTTCCATTAGTACTTCGTCTAGTTCTCTCCAAAACGTGCCCTTCTCCTCTACTTCACACGCAGTCTGAAGCGCATACGCACATACAATCCTGACCAGATTGCCTCCGATATCCAGTTTTACACTCACAATCCTGTTACTTTTCCTGCCTACATAACATACTTCCTTCTTCAATTGCTTATCAACAACAGTTTCAAAACCGTTTCTTGATTTGCCATCCGCTCTGCTATACAGCATTTTATACCCTTCGGCAAGGCTTTTTGCCTTATTTCCTCTTGGTTCTGTGTCTTGCACGCACAATACTTTTATTTTTCTTCTCTGCATCAGTCAACAATCTTTCTGGCCTTCTCATTCATCGATCCAACATTTTGCGTTTCAACCCCGAATTTACTTCGGCAAAGTCTTTTGCCTTATTTCCTCTTAATTTTGTCTCTTGTAAGCACAACACCTTTACTTTCCTTCTCTGCATCAGGTCAGCAATCTTTCTGTCCTCTTCATGCATCGATCCAACATTTAGCGTTCCAACACTGACATTACGCACCTTTCCTTTCTCTGTAGGACTAGCTTCTTAAGCCGAACCCGTCCATGATTCGGCAACCCCAGCTCATTTCTTGTAGATTTCGAGTGACGTGTCTGCGAGTACCTTGCGGAAGACGCCCTAGCCGTTCTACGCTTTCTTTGTCTTGCTTTAATTTTTCTAACTTTCTTTTACATTTATCTAATTGTTTTTGTTACAATTGTTCGCAGATACTACTAATTCGGAAATGACAGGTGTTGTATATATCATTATCTTCCATAAAAGATTACTGGAGCTATTCTTCCAGAATTGGCTAACATCATGTGAAGAAATAGATCTAAAACGCTTAGACGATGGATACACTTCAATGATTAAAAGAAAATAACATCAACGACAGATTTCACAAAATAAGACCTTTGTTGGAGAAAGTGCGCCAAACTTTTTCTGCAGATAAAACAATGATTCCCTACAAAGATACCAGAGCTGGTAACCTAAGACAAAATATTCAAAACAAACCAAATAAATGGGAATTCAAACTTTTGTAAGAGCTAGCTTGACCAGGATGGTAAATGACTGTGCTATTTACCAAGATAAGAATACTTTTGAATTTACTAATACAAAACTGCTGGACGTAGAGAAACGGTTAGAGCTAGGAGGATCAGTTGCAGTTCATCTGTCAAAAACTATACCTGATCCTGCAAACAGTACAGTGTATTTTGACAATTTTTGCTGGTATTAGCTTGTTTTACTTGTTTGAGCCTAGTGGCTCCGTGTGTTTTTTTAACGTAATTTAACAACAACGGAATAAAAAGCTCCATTGAGTTTAAGATTTAATTGATTTTTGCAAATCAAATGAAGTACAGTAAACGAGAACAAACAAGCAAAAAAGGGCTGCAAGAACCTTACAGTGCTATTTATATATATTGCTCGCGCACCCTCGACTCAACCGAACGGGTAGCTGCCAATGGAGGGTGCGCGCACACCATCTAAGAAACCAAATGAATCTACCAAGTTTGGAAACATTGAGGCAGAATCGACTGAAAGACTGCACTATTATGTCAGATAAATAATAATAAGTTCTGATGGTCTAATTATAGTCAAGTGAATGGACAACAAACCTATCCTGATTGGTAGCACCATTTGTGGGGCAAATCCATCGGAAATCCTAAAACGATTTGACACAGATCAAAAACGAAAGATTGATGTACTAGCTCCGTGTGTTATATTGGAATACAATAAATACATGGGGGTGTAGATAAGTCTAATTGTCTGGTTAGTTTGTACCGTACCCCAAAAATATCCAAACGTCGCTACTTTCCAATATTTGGCTATCTTCTAGACCTTTGTGTGGTCAATGCTTGGCTTCTTTATAAAGAACACTGCGCGACAAATAAAATCAAATTTGTGGGATTGAAATCATTTCGAATGGATATAGCTTCATCGCTATCAAGGGTTGAAAAACGTAAGCGGGCACTATCATCGTCATTACCATTTTCAGTTCCAAAACATCAAAAGATTGGCGAAGAACTAGCAGTCATTGTGACCATGTGGTTACAAAATCAAATTTTACTTTTCTTGAAAATATGTGACTATTGTTTCATATAGTAATGATATGTGATTTTATTTAATCACAATAACTGCAAAGAACATTTGTTTTGGTTACAAAATATGTTTGGCAGGTAAAGGAGGCCAAAAGGCATTCTAATATAATCAGATGCCCTTTATTTACTGAAAAGGCGGTTTTTCAAATCGATTTCGGATCTATTTCGGTTGCCAGTTCATTCCACATGTTAAAAAGTTGAAACAGATAAAACTGCAGTAATCAAGATGACTTAAGACAAAGACGTTAACTAAATTCCACTTTATTATATTTCTTATCAAGATAATTTCAGGTCATTGTATCGCACCTTTCTTATCGATTTGCAAAACTGTGATAAAAACCGCGGAAATTATAACCAACTGGATTTCATAGTCAGATAAGTCTGAATTATTTATTGTTCTTCCATTTTTATTTGTCGTTATTATTATTAATCTTCCAAGATTTAAAAATGTTTCCACTTGTTAAAACTTAAATAAAGATAATGGTACATTGAACTGACATATAAAAGATAAATTTCCAAATAATTCTAAAGATTACATTGATAATGAGTAGTTTAAAAACCACATGGGTTTTCAGTACTAACTAGTCTCAGTCAGGTATTAACAAGCGTAGTACAACAATGAAGAACCTTCCTGAAACGTTCATATTTCTAGTGATTTGTCTACTGGACTACAGGTGAAACCATTTTATCTATTACAGTTTTCATAATTATCTAATTGCTTGTATTATTTCATAAAAGTGCGTGTAGTAATTTTGGTCCAGCTCTCTATCAAATAACAGAACCACTGGATCACGGGGAAGGTTCCATGTGGGATAGCAGAACAGGTTTGCTATATTTTGAAGACGCTTATGAAGGAAGAATTTTAAGTTACGACCCAGAAACTTCTCGTATAAACGAAATAAGGTTAAATGGAACTGTTACACCAGTGATTACATCAAAATCAAATCCGCATTTGCTAATTGTCGGTGTGAACCGATCGGTGTTTGCTGTGGAATGGGATGGAAAAGGAAAGATGGGAGCCATAAAAAATTTAACCACGGTTTCTCCACAATTTCCAGGGAGTAGATTTAATGAGGGAAAAGCTGATAAAGAAGGAAGGTTATGGTTTGGTAAGTGTTCTATCCATTAATAAGGAATCTTGTGATTTGAGATATTCGAGTGTTAATCAAGATTATTGAAATTGAAGAAAATTAAATTACAAAAAGGAAGAACTTCTAGTAAAATTAATAACATTAGCAAAGTTGGTTAAGGTTAGTCGGTTATCTCTATGTAGTACTTCACCTGCGATATTCAAATAAGGTTTGTTATCATACTACATAAAATGTAGGTTCATTATTTTTATGGAGGGTTTCAAGGTCTATATCAAGTGCAAAAACTTTGTTTTAATATTTGATAAACACTTGTAGGTTAGAATTTTGTAAAAGTTTTATGAGTTATTAAGATCTAAGTTTACTTTTCTACATCATTATCTTATTCAAGGATGGTATACGGATTAAAATATTATTATTCATTTATTATTACTTTATGTTTTAGGAACCTTGGGCGCTGAAGGACCAACCGGAATAGCATTAAACGAAGGCGCCTTATACTTCATCACAAGAAAAAACTTGCACAATCCTCCAGCAGTACTTGCTCCAGTAAATATAAGCAACGGCTTAGCATGGAATAGAGCCAACAATAAATTCTATCACATCGACACATTTACATTCACAGTTAAAGAATACGATTATGACAACACACATGGAAAAATATCCAACCCAAGGGTTGTTTTCAATTTAACCCATTTTACGACTATCGGAGGTTATCTTGATAGTATGACCATCGATAAGGATGACAATTTATGGATAGCGTTACAGTATGGCGGTGCAGTCGTAAAAGTGAATCCAAAGACAGGAAATGTTTTACAAGTGGTTGCTATACCTGCAGAATGCGTTTCTTCTGTTAGTTGGGGTGGACCTAAATTGGATATACTTTTTGTAGCGACGTCTCGTCGTCCTTTAAGTCCCGCAGAAAGAATAAAACAACCGGCTGCGGGAAGTTTGTTTGCTATTAAGAATCTTGGTACTCATGGTCTACCTCCTTTTCATGCTAATATCATTGATAAAATAGATCGTTATTAATTTACTTTAGTTTTGTGTTATAACTGTTTATCTTGTTAGGAATAAGAATACTTTTAGAGTATAAAATATCTTTTCTGAATATTTACTGTTGATAATTTAGAAGTCGATATGTAAGGTGCAATGGTCTCGGTATTATAACGCTAGAAGTAGGTGAGGTTGAATTGAAATTAGGCAACACATTTGGCAGACGTGGAATATTGATTTTGGTTATTTTCTTTTTAGAAATTGGTTTAACAAAATTGGAATCAACGATTAAATCTAAATATGTTTGATATAGTGTTAGCAATAGGTTTTATAATTTTACTTTAAGAATAATTGAGTTTGTAACTCCATAAGACTCATGGTCAACAACTCGAAAATAAAACCTGACGCTGCAAAATAGATGAACGGATATAAAGCTATAAGTATAACGATTTGCATTCTTATTCAACTTTGTTTCAGTCAGGGACGGATGGGACGGCCAGGCATTCGGGCAAATGCCCTAAGGGCCGGTGCATAATTCTAATTTGCGGTCCTCACAAAAATATTTAAAATAATGTGCTTTTACTTTATTTTATGGAGAAATACCTACACCCAAATCTTTTGTCGGTGCATTTGTATTGGACCGTAATAAATCTTTACATTACTCTAGAACAAGCGAGCTATATAAGGGATGTACTAGTAACTAAGGTATCTTATTGAGTGTAATATAAGTTGTGCATATCTCTATATTAAAATAATATAAATTTATAAGTTGCCTTCCGAGTGATTCATTACAAATACATAACAGTTGATAGGAAAACGGGCCTGTGTAAGTAATCAACATTAGACATTGGGACATTCTCGGATGTTCGTGCAACACGACGACGCACAATGGGACCGCAGCGTAAAAATCTACCCAAAAATGGTTTTTAGGGAATTCAACATATTACTTTGATTTAATTTTTTTAGGTTAGCTAACATATTGAAACTTATCATCCCATGAAATGTTTTGTTTTCTTTTCAACCATTTATCAAACAATCGGCCATGCATTTAGCGCATAAAGCGTGGTTCTCTACGCCAAGAATTCTAAGCGTTGTATAAACTGAAAAATAAACCGATTAAAAATGATTTTCTTATACAATGTTTTATACCACTAGAAAAGGTACTTTATATACTTTCTTATGGAATTTTAATTTTACTTAAATCTATGTCTATTTCTCTATGTATTACAATTGAGTAAGCACATGTTAAAAATACTATTTCTAAAAGTTGTCCCAAGGTTTTAGTTGTTATCAGGGTTTGCCCGAGTAAAATTTTTGAGTCTAAAAGACAGATAATTTTATGCTTTATGTGATCCAGAAAAAAATCCTACAACCTGATTGCACTTTGTTTGAAAATTGCAGTAATACGGACAGTTGCGCTCGGAGTACATAGTGTAGTATTATGTGCTGTACTAAATTCTGGTTTCTTAAGTTGCCATGTACTGGATATTGTTTGTATTTTTTCTTTTTATACTATTATAAGTGACTTTTAAAGAGCTTTATGATATGTGTAACTGTTAGAGAATAAGAACAAAAAAAATGTTATTCTGTTTGTATTATGCATGTATGTTTTGTTCTGATACACCATGTATAAAATTATAGTTTTGTTGTTTTATTAATGTGCATGCCTGACGTAATCAAGTAGTAAATGTCATAAATAGTTATGTTACTTTTCTAGTGTGTATTAAATGAATAAACCGATATTAATTACAACAGGTTAAGGGCCCAGACACCAGATACTCGTGAATTTGTGAATCTGTAGTGTGTTTGGGTGCACCGTAATAGTATATTATTTAACGATCACATAATGTAGGCTATTATTCAAGAGGATGAAGTTTACACACAATAATGCCCATTATGTGCGAGTCAAATACAACGTTTTATCTACGATTCTAACACTTCTGAGGAAGATATAGAAGTGGACTCCGCTGAGGGAGGCGATGTCTAAATTCTTGAATATGTAAAAGTCAATGAAAGTAAACAATCTTCACAAAGAGATTTTTAGACCTGGAATACAAGGATCCTTCGAAGACAATGTCCAATTTCTTTTTCCTAACAATAAATAGTTTGAGATTATAACAATTTCTATTTTGTTTATATCTATAAATAGGCAACCAACAAAACACCGCCAGTGAACAAAATCCATACAATTCACTAGTGTTTTATGAGTATGGTTATATCCCTATGATTACGCGTATAACGACTATATTATTCAAGAGTCGTAGATAAACAAATAAATATGCAGCAAAAGCCGCCTACAACTGCGAATGTTTCATCGCGAACATTACTCACGCCGATTTCGTCAAGTTTACCCGCGATTGACAAACTAGTTGGTCGAGAAAACTTTAATACGTGGAAGTTTGCTATAAAAACATATTTGGAGAACGAAGAGTTACGGGATTGTATAAAACCCAGTGAACATAAGGTCGTTGATTCGCGTCGAGATAAAAAAGCTAATGCAAAAATTGTATTATCAATTGATCCTGTACATTTTGTGCACGTACGTGCTTGGAACAATTTAAATAATGCATTCAAAGATACGGGACTAACTAGAAAAGTCGGTTTATTAAAAACCTTAATCACAACTCGCCTTGAAAATTATGATTCAGTTGATGAATACGTGAACAAAATTATTACGACCGCACATAAACTAGATCGACCACACGAAAGTGTAATGTAGTTAGTAAAGAAGATTCCTTTGAAAACTCCGTTCTGTAGCACAATCGTATGGATCACCCAGGTAAAAATATCTTAAAAGATATTGACTAGTGTGTCTCATGTGCTAAAGGTAAACAAGCTCGTTATCCGTTTCAAAGTAATGATTCCGGCATAAAAACAGTGCAACCTTTAAATCACTCTGATGTGTGTGGGCCATTAGAAGTTAAATCGATTGTAGGATCCAAATACTTTGTTACGTTTATAGACGATCATACCCGAAAAGCTTTTGTTTATTTTATCGAGCAAAAAGGTGAAGTACATGAAGTGTTCAAAAACTTTAAAAATTATGTTGAAAATCAAACTGGTCTTAAAATTAAGATATTGCACACGGACAATGGAAAAGAGTACGTAAATGAAGGGCTTATAAAAATTTTGCGTAATGGTAGTATCAACCACGAGACAACTATTCCTTATTCACCACAGCAAAACGGTTTAGCTGAAAGAATGAATAGAACGCTAGTTGAACAATCTCGCTGTCTACTTGTAATGTCATTTCAAAATTTATGCAAAACCCGCCCCTGTCTTTAATTTCGTTCAGATATTTGTTTTCTTGATGCGCAATATTCAAATTGTTTCGTTCTATGAAAGGATGTTTGCTAAAGTTTTTTTAGGGATCAATAAATCTTTTGTTTCGCCTTCTGGGCACCTCGAACGAACCTTTTTGTCGTTTTCGGTTGTTTCCCTGACATCGGGATCCAGACATAAAAGAAATTTATGGAATTTAAGTTGCATTTGTTGAAGTCGTACGGTCCTCCGTAAGTCAGGTTCACACCATAGAGGAAATAAATATGGGTAGAGGAACAACGTTGTGGGGATATGTGTGACTCGTATGGTTGTGGGCCAAGTGCGTCGAGGGGAAAGAAGGACAAGCATAGGCGGTGCTGCCCTCTTCAACTTCTCATTATTGCGCTAGATTATTTCTAATTCAAAGAATTTATATCTTGGTATAATTGACAAACGTCTCAAACGATTATATTAAAATTTCTGTTGTGTATATTTTTTTCGGGGAAATTTCTAGCGATAAAAACTTATTCGTAAACAAAATATGTAAACACATTGTAAAAAAAAGGATTGAATGAAAAGCGGTGTTCTTTATTATTTGTAGAATAAACAACCCACAAGTTTTTGTTTTATTGCAGTATAGAATTTAAATGGAGAATACTTGAACAGAATTATACATTAAGGAGCGAGTTTTCATATGCATTTGATAACTATTAACTTTTAGGCATGTTCATATTGCTAATACTTATATTTCATTTATGTCAATCATTATGTGATATTGCAGTATAAAAGCCGCTTTAAGAAACAACGTATTTGCTATACAGACGCAAGCATTTTTTATTTTAAAGATTATCAAATTGACGATAAATTATTAAAAGAAGCAAGATTTAAATTCACTATGATTGAGAGCGTTCTTATTTTAGTAAACAATACGTGAAATTTTAAAACGCAATGCCATTTAATTCTCATTCTCTGCTTTCTCTGCATGTCTTGTCAAATAAATACGCTAATGTATGTTATACAGAGTGTTCGTAAAATAATGATATATATAAAGGGTGGTTCATAATAAATTAAGACACGGAGTTAATTGGCTTAAAAGCAGAGTAAATTGAAATAATTGAAGATCTCTCCTGTAACGTCAGGAGATAATTCAAAGATATCTAACAATCCTTTTACAACCCACTTACAAAAATCTGCTACAGAATATAGCGGTATTAGATGAACTAAATTTTTCGGAAGAAGAAAATCTTTGTAGCCACCAAGCAACGCAATTTTCTTTTAAAAATTTGCAAAAATCTCGATAACAAAACACATTTTTAGTGTCGATTTCAGTAATACTCCTGTAAATTTGGGGAATTACGAAGTAAAGCTACTACGACTATTATGCATGAGCAAGTCAGTAGGTTCTTTGAAAGAGTGGTAGTGATTACAGCAAGGAACACTTGTTTTCAATGGTCAAGCCAGGTAACTTTATGACGATTGGGAAGACAAAATTAAAATCATGATGGCCATTAGGCTTAAGTCTTTTTGACCCATTGAAATTTTGTAATCAGGTAACCAGAACGCTCCACGCGATCAACGGATAAAATAGGATGAGTTTGATAGCAAACCTGCTACAAAACTTCTACGATACTATGTTAGGGACGGTCGGAGAGAATTGTGGAGGGATTTGCAAATCGGTTCCGTCGGCTAACCGGTGCTGCTGTTGCAATAGCAATCACGACGAACGCGCCCACTTAAATACTACGAATGCACCGTTGCAATTGATAAATCAAAGAACGTAATGCTTTTTTATTGTTGTTGTTCTATTTCTATTGTCTAACTAAAAACAAAACAAGAAGGATAATTGTCACTTCGTCTCAAAAGGGTAAAGATTCAGCTATAATATCAAACCTGAACAGAATCGCATTAGTAGTTTTTGAATCATAGAAAAACAAAAATAAAAATCTTTGAAGACCTCTAACTTCTTTAAAAAGGATCCACAAGATTCATATATCGTATCCCTCTCTTTAAAAAGGAGTTTTGCTTATCGAAAGCTGAGGTTAGTCGAGATTGGCTTTCTAAAAACATTATTTAGCAGCGCTGTCGGTGAAGGGTTCCTGAGCGATCGGCAGGGAACGTCAATTTCTGTAATGACAATTTCATTTTTGTGACTTTTTTTATTCATTATAAGTTATGGTCTATACTTTAAAGTATTTCGTATTGGACTGTACTCGATGAAGCATCGCCTATCATCTATCAACGAAAACAATACTTTTAAATTCTTTTCTTGATGTTGGCATGATGACAGCGGATAAGTCTTGTAAAGTTTGAAATAATCAATTAAATTATCTACTACTTTTTCAATATTAAAAATGTTTTTTGTCGCCATGTTTCTCACAGTTCTTTCTGCCTCGAGCATTTTAAGATGACGCAGAAAAACGGGAATGTTCTAGGCATCGAGCTGGAAATAGTAGAACTAATTAAGGGAATATAGCATGTTAGGGAAATGTTGGCAATATTTTAGGAAATATAGGCAATGACTCCAGCATTGTCGAGGTTGTAAAAGGAATATGCCAGGAATACGAGGTTTCCGTATATGGCAATAAGTGTACAAAATTTAAGGAGAAAAAAGTCTTTCGTGTATACCCTACATTTGACGATAACGCTTCTACTTTTATACTTTAATGTTTTTTAAATGAACCCTTTGCAAAATACTCCTTTATCCATTCAAGCATCGATCTCTTTGACCTTCTGGAACATTTCAATACGTCTCGAAACTTCACAACTGTTGAGCTTATAGCAAATTTCATTTTTGTGACTGTGTCCGATTTCTATGAATTTCTAGACTCGTTAACTCGTTTAACTCTACAGTTTTAGAATATTTCTATTTATGAAAAAGCTAACACTATGGAGTTTTATACTATTTTCCTGTATTTTTTCGAAACATATCGAAACGATTCCAAAAGAATTCTATAATAACAATTGGTCGTTAGTTGCTAGACATGTGTTCTAGAAATGAGAACCAACACTTTAAACAAATATGCCTAAGTTTTGCGAATTTTGATAAAAAGAAATCTTTTCATCGGAATTTAAAAAATACCGAAAATCACTGTCCCAGCAGACTACATCCAGACAAAATACCATCGGTTTAAACTCTAAGAGAACATGTCAGCTTGCAGCTGTCAGTTAGCTACAGATATTCCCAACAGATTTTTAAAATTTGGTTAATTCAGTTTTGTTCTTAAAAGTATGGAGTCATAAGGACAAAAAAGTCCTATACTGTTAAATATTCCAAAAAGCACACTTTATGGTATTCGTTTATGTAGCAAAAAAAAGTTATTTCTACAGAATACAATCTTTCACATCTTTATGTTACATTTATAAAAAGTATTATTTTACCGAAAAGTAAACCAGATAGGTTGGTAGCAGTTGTAAGGAAAGTTATCACAAATATGTTGCAAATTCCAAAAATCGAATAAAAAGTAGGGTTTTCCATTTAAGAAAATTAAGTTAGGTACCGCCTCCTGGCGGTGACGCATTTAATTTAAAAACTTTGTATCACAAAACATGTCATCCTATGTTACATCTACATCAAAGTTATCATAATTTTAAGATCTGCATTCGTTCCCAAGATATTGCGCTGTCCCATTCCTCGCCGAACACACTGTATACGGGGGTGGAATTCAGCTATTAGGGATTGAGAGATTGAATCGGTTTTGTGGCCAATGAGTGGTCTATAATTAGTCTAAAATTATTGTAACGTTTTTATCCCAATTTAATCCGATGTTAGATATTCCATATATCAGGGGGTGGAATTCACCCATTAGGGATTGAGAGATTAAATCGGTTTTGTGACCAATAAGTGGTCTATAATTAGTCTAAAATTATTGTAAGGTTTTTATCCCGATTTAATCCGATTTCAGATATTCCATATATACGGGGGTGGAACTCGCCCATTAAGGATTGATAGAAAGAATCGGATTTGTAACCAATGAGTGTTCTATAATTAATTTAAAATTAAGGTAAGGTTTTTTTCAATTTTAATGAAATTTTTTATCTTCTATATATGATGAGGGTGAAATTAATGCATTAGGGGTTGATAGAAAGAATCGGCTATGCGACCAATGAGTGGTCTATAATTAGTTTAAAATTCTTGTAAGGTTTTTATCCCGATTTAATTCGATTTTAGATATTCCATATATTAGGGGGGTGGAATTAATCCATTAGGGGTTGATTAAATAAATCGGTTGTGTGACTAATTATTAGTCTAAAATTATGGTGTAGGTAAAGTTATCGAATTGTGGCGATTTACACGAAAATCAAAAATGGGGGTGCTAGCTTGAGTTCAAGTTTTATTCAATTTTAATCAAATTTTTTATATTATATTAATGATGAGGGCGAAATTAAGGCATTAGGGGTTGGTAGGAAAAATTGATTTTGTGACCAATGAGTGGTCTATAATTAGTTTATTTATTTTTTATTATTTATTTATTATCTATAATTATGGTTAAAAAATGGTTCAATTTTGACGAAGTGGAGGTGCCCACTTTATTGACATGAAAGTATGCATTTACAACTGGCGTATTATATGTAGATAAATATAAATCGTATTATATGGAGAAAGTATAATTCGTTTTAATGCTGTTTTTTCTCTAGGACAATTCTCTGAAGATGCGCATTGCACAAGAATCTCGAATTAAAGATTACAAAACTTTTAGACTATACCATGCAAGAAAATGTTCTCGATTGGCCACTAATGAAGACGTTTTCCACACTTTATTTTATACATCTGATACATTGATTACCAGTTTAAGAATGTCTACATCGAAAAATACTATCGAACTTGATGAGGAAGCCAAGCAATTGTTATTAAATTAAATAGAAAATTCAGTAACCGTCACCGTGAACATTCTCGATGTCAACATAGGCAGGTTCCAACTTACCAAGGATTCAACGTAGAAGTTTAACAGTAAAATTTGATAAAATCTGAAGTAAAAGATCCAAGTTATGCGGATGTCCAAATTATGAAGAAATGTTGTATTGAAAAGTACATTTAACTCTGTTGATGAAAAACGAAACTGTTCAAGATAGACGGGAGTCTAAGTTACAAAGGTGTCCAAGTTCACAGGTGTTACTGTATTAATCCCTTATACAATTGTTACAGTGTTACTTTTTGATTTTAAAGTGTTTACATAAAAAAGCTACCTTTTTTCCAGACATTGGAAAGTTACTTTAAAAAGGTAATTAGTTACAATTACAGTTGCTTGATTTTAAAAAGTAACTAGTTACCATTACAGTTCCTGCAAATATGTAACTAAGTTCAAGGTGGTTCTAATTAAGTTTTTTTTGTATAAGCTTACCGTACAACTCTTAGAATTACACAATATGAAAACATGTATTTTCTGAACATCATAAATTAATTTATTTAAGTATTTACAAATTTGCTATAATTAACTTTTAATAATAATTGGTTTTGAAACATGTCATCAGTAAGTTGACACCTTTTTTTGCGACAGTACATTTCCTGCAAAGCTAAACAATCGTTCTGCACTGGCACTTGTAGGGAACGCCGTATTATATTTGATAAATAATTTTTTAAAACGCTACATGAAAATGAATCAGTTTCCTTAGGTTGTTCACTTAATCTTAACTTGTTCATGAGGTGTTTTTGTATGTTCATGTGTATTGTATGTAAGACAAAAAAAGTCGTTATATTCTAAATCTGTGGCTCCACTTGTTTGCATTTTTGGGTTAGGTAAAGGAATTTCTTCATAAACCCAATTTTCTGCCTGTTGTCGTTTCCCACTGTCCTTTAACCAAGCCAACTTGAAGCGTGGATGAACACAGCTTGCCAATACCAGTTCCTTCTTCCACCATATTGACTGGAACCTTAAATGAGAAAGAGATTGAAAAGTGAATCCAACACCAATAAAACAATACATGAGGCATAAGCACATATTTATAGGAATAACTACTAAAAACTTACTGCGATATTTAATTAATACTCAGTAAGTATTTAGTTACGAGTATATAACAATTCAGTATACTTGCCTATATTCAATTCCTTCGAGGAGAACTTGTACTAATGGTTTGCAGGATATTAACGATTTCAAAATCTGTGCATCTAGTTATCTTTCAGATTGTACAAAACAGGAAAAGGTAGCCCATGCACAGTTTGTCCATAAAGTAATGACCCGATTTCAATTAATAAGAGCACATTTATGAAGTTTCTGATTTTTATAGCAAGGATTTCTATCTGTGAACTAATTAGTTTCTTATGAAAACAAAGTAATCCGTTCTTATATAGCGAAGTATTTCGTAATTTAAGTCTGCATTTTTATTATTTTATTTGGAGATGGGACATTACTTTATGGACAGACTGTACATTCCTTTTTCTCCTTGTAGAATATCTAGGGCCAGGCCCGCCGCAAGCGGGGGTATGCAAGGTGTGCACCGCACACGGGAGGTTCATACTCATTCTCATTAATCAGTAACGCATTCGTGTACATTTATTGCATGCATTGTCTCCCAATTATTACTAAATAAAAATGCGGTTTTATCCTTTACTTTAGTATTAAATAACAAGAAAGTCGTAGAATTAAGGTGACTGTAACCATATTTCACCACTCAATACGACAATACCTACCCAGTGATTTATTACTCCATTAGGGCTTTAAGAAGGATGTCAGAAATTAGATGGCAAAAGAAAACCACAAGAAGCAATTTAACCAAATGCAGATGTTTCTTTCAAAATTTTAGTTTTAAAACCTTGGGAATCTAAAATTTTAGTTTTTCAAAGAAACACATATTTTTTTAAATAGTTTTTGTACGGTAGCTTGAATTTGCAAAGCTGTACAAATATAAATATTGTTATTGATGGTTCATAGTTAGGATAGTCAGACAATCAGAAAACATTTTTAAATGCGTGAAAAGAAGCAATAAATGCTCAGTTATGTTATACTGTTACAGTGTTAGCTTCGAAGTAACAAAAAGGATTTTTGTACATTTCTAATATTAGAATTAGGGTCTTCTGTTCGGTTTCGGGTTAGTAGATATGTTTTTATTGCATTGCTGACACATATATGGTCCTTTCATTTTTGTAATCTTTCCTACTAATTCTACAGTCCATTCATTTGACGGATTAGAGCAGGTTCTTATGAAAGATATTTACGTTGGAAATAATATTTTATGAGTGTATTTATATTCAACCCTTCCCATCTTAAAATTGAAAGGAAAAAGATTGTATAAAATGCATTAAAAGTAGCTGTGTTGTAACCAAAACGAAATCGCGTGGTGAAGGTTGTACAGTTAATTTTGTTGAAAAAGTGACAAAGTTGTTTCATCATTCTACCTTTATTTATGTCATAAATGTATCATCAGTGATTGTTATAATAAAATATTAGTGAGAAAAATCATAAACATGGTAAGTACGGTTTTTTCTTTATTTTACCAATACCTATACAATAAGTTATTCTTTTCTTTAAGACATTATTTTGTTGAGTACACTGAAAAAATAACAAATTTCAGGCAACAATACTAATGTAATATGTTTACATCAGAATTGTTGTGCGAACAGTAAAATATATTTATAGCAATAACACTATTCCATTGGACCAACAATATCAATATGTTTGCAGTGTATATTTATATAATATAATACATTCAAAAAATGTTTCAGGAATCACAGAAGAGGAAGAAACTTTCTGGTGCTCAATTTCTACACCAAAAACGAGAAAAGGAGATACAGAAAGAAAAACTGGCAGGTTCTATTAAATATGAAATTTTTAAACAAGCCTAAAGAAATTCTTGACTCTGCTAGAGCGTCGACGAGCACAGATCCCGAACCTATGGAGGTATTCGAAGAGAAAAAAATATGTTGCAGTCCTTCTCCACATGGTAACTCTAGTGATCCAAGAGAAGGTACTACTGAAGAACTCAAAAGTGATACGTCGTCATCAGCGGTTTGTAGCAGTTTAGCATGTGGTGATGACCCGGGTTTGTGGCCTGTTAGTATTAATAGTGGTCTTGTTAATATTGTAATTAGACGTCCGTAACCACAGTTTTCCCACTAATGACGATTGAAGAAAATTTACTGACAATTACTACTACTTAATTAATCGAGATTGGCTTGTTTACTCTATTTCGAAAGATTTAGTTTATTGTTTTTGTTGTAAAATTTTTGGTGAAACTGTAAGTAGTCTATCTGATTTGAACGGTTGGCAGCATTTATCATTTATCTTAGACATGAAACAAGCATTTCCCACAATGAAAATGTGAAATCATGGGTGCAATTGAATATTATGCTAAAAACTAAGACTACCGTAAATCAAATGCAACTGAATCAGAAAAAGAAAATTGGTGATGTAATAGAAAGAATTATTGCTGTTATCAAATATTTATCACGTCAATGTCTGGCTTTTCGGGATTCATCGAAAACATTATTTGAGCATGATAATGGCAATTTTCTGAAAGCAATCGAAATGATAGCGTCTTTTGATTCAGTTATGCGGGAACATGTTCACACAATTGAATCCTTGAAACCTGATTCAAGTCGTAGGGCTCACTATTTAGGAGATGGTATTCAAGACGAAATTATTGATTTACTCAGCATGACTATAAAAAATTATATTTTGAACAAAGTCAGAGAATTGAAATATTTTTCCATCATTAGACTGCACACTGAATGTAAGTCACACGGAACAAATAACAGTAATACCTAGACATGTTTATTTAAATAATAAAAATAAAAAAGTAGAGGTATGCGAACATTTCATTTGTTTTTGTCCGATTACTAGTTCCACTGGGGAGGGTCTATTAAATTTTGTTTTGAATTTATTTTCACAATTAAACCTCGATATTCAAAATTTGCACGGGCAAGGTTACGACAATGGTTCGAATATGCGTGGAAAACACAACGGATTGCAGAAAAAATTTTTGGATATCAATAACCGTGCATTTTACGTTCCATGCTCAGCTCATAGTCTAAATTTGGTTGTCAATTAATTTCTTCGACATAATTCAAGAAATTTACGTTTTCTTTTCATCATCTACAAAAAGGTGGTCGATCATTTGCAAACATTTACCAGATTTAAAATTAAAAGCTGTAAGTGCTACGCGATGGTCCAGCAGAATTGATGCAATCAAACCATTACGGTATTATATCGACAAGATATTTGATGCTCTGCTGGAAATATCTGAAAATTCGTCTGAGTGGAATTGTTTCACAACTCATGAAGCGCATTCACTTGCTTTAAACGTTCAAAATTATAAATTTATTTGTTTTGTTGTAATCTGGTTCGATGTTTTAAACAAAATTAATTCTTTAAGTAAAATGATGCAAAGTCCCACAATGAATACTCAAGTACGCACTAATTTGCTAAATAATTGGATTGATAAATTCACAGTTGGTTTTACAAGAAGCTACCAAAGTGGCTCACGAACTCAATTCAACAGCAGATTTCCCACCAATAAATACACTTCGTCCAAGAAGAAGGCCGAAACAATTTGAATATGAACAGCATGATGAAGTTTTATTAGACTTCAAAATCAATTATAGAGTCTTTTTTAGAATCCTAAATCAGACATTAACTTCCTTAAAAAATAGATTTGAAGAGTTAAAAACATTCCACGATGCGTTTGGCTTTTTCGGTAGCAAATTATTTAGTTACTCCAAAGACGAATTGATGAAACATTCTAAAGATTTATATCTGAAACTTAAAGATGATTCAAGAAGTGAAACAAACATTGACGGTAATGATTTGTATAATGAAATTAATGCTTTAAAGCTGCATTTTCTAAAAAATCAGTCTAGTGATCCACATACCCTTTTACAATATCTTTTTACAAATAATTTAATATCAACTTTTCCCAACACAGCAATAGCATTAAGAATATTACTTACTCTGTCGGTTTCAGTTGCATCTGGTGAAAGATACTTTTTAAAGTTAAAAATTATAAAAAATTATTTAAGATCAACAATGCATTAGAGAAAACTTCAATAGAACATGCAATCTTAAATAGTTTGAATACTACACAATTAATAACAGATTTCACAAATATAAAGGCAGGAAAAGTTCAATTTGTGTAGGTAGTTAGCATATGTTGTATATTAACTGTATTAACTGTTAATAAACAACTTTCATTCATATACTTAAGTTAATAAAAAACCACGAATTGAACTTATCTTTCTGTTGGGAAAACACTTAGTACCTATTTTTTAGTAAATTGGAGATTGATTTTTGAAAATTCTACGTCATAAATATGTAATGATAATAAATTGTTTGACTTTGTAAAGTATTTCTTTATTTTTTTACATACGCATTTGTAACAAAACCAGCCAGGGACAGAGTGTGGGGGAGGGAATAATAAGTTTTGCACGCGGGGGCTCAGGCGGCTACCGGCGGGCCTGTCTAGGGCAGTTGACAAGGGGCACATTATCTAAACTATTAAATTTATATACTGCAATATAATAATCTTCCAATTTAAAACTAATTGATTACAGTTCAAGGTCTGAATATTTAAATGCTGAATTGTAAAATAAAGAACACTTAAATACTTACTTGGCAGTACTCTTTTATAAACTCTCTTTCTGCATCTGTGAAACGAGGAAGAGAACAGAAATCCATGCATGTATTAATGCTGTCTGGAACATATGTTATGGAGCTACAAGGAATTCCACCTTGTAACTACAAGCGTGTTTAGGTATACACCTAACATGTCTTTAATCTTATCAGCTGCCTGCCTGCTTTGCCCATAATTTGTGGCATTTTGCAAGAGTTGATCTAAAAATCTGTTTATACCTTGCATTAATCATAGCTTTCTCTGCATCTTTTGTAGCTACACTCAGAAAACTTCTACAAAAAATTGATTTAAAACAGAAATATACCTAAGTTACTTTTAAAAAGAAAAAATAAATTCAATACTTTAATAAATCTTATTTTTTTATCTCTTTCCCTTGGACCAGCAATCAGCCGTCGTTGCAACAAAGTCGATTTGCTTTAAAGCACTACAAATATTATTTATCATTCTCACTGCATCCTGCGCCAAATTACTTCTCAATGTTTTTGAGCACATCACCGATAATGCAGAATCGCGTCCTAACATTACAAGATCAATGAAAGATTTGTCATCAACAACTTGCAGAGGTTGTACTGTTAGTATAACAAAATTCTGTATTGCTTTATTTCAAGCAATCTGGGTAACAAGCACTTTTCCAGAACACCAGTTTGTTAATGTGTTTGAAGTTCTCCGAATTTTAGAGCTAGTTGATGGAGCATCTTCACATTTTCGTTTTTCAGCTTTCTTTTGTTCCAGTATTCAGGCCCGTAGCTGAGGGTTGCAGCGCCTGCATGATGAAACATATTTTGGCGCCCCACGCCTTCCATGTATTAGTTTCTTTTTTCAGGATATTTCATCGAAGATATTTGCGAAGCTTTAGTATACAGGGTGTAGAAATGCTTCACGCATCATAAGGATTTTGCAGAAATTACTGTTTTAATTTTTCCCGGGTTTCGCAAAAATGAAAATAACATAAATAACATGTACACTTATACAGGTTCAGTTTTCTTCCGTCTACAAAAACTCAATTTACCCGTTCGCTCTCAAATGATTAGGAAAGCAAGTAACTGAGCATTTCAGTTACGTTAAGTATTCACTGTTAAATTTGTGTGATTGATGAACCAGTTCTACACCTGTATAATGTGAATACTTACTGTTGTTTTACTACCTTCCTTGAAAAAGTAAAAGAACGCTTTAAATTTAAAAATTAAAAAATAAATAATTAGGTATTCCAATAAATAACAGAATTTACATGAAAGTTATTTACTAGTAAAATCTTTGACAAAGGTACTCACCTCACTTTTGCATTAGCAAACTGACCGACTATCTCTTCCACATTTAAATTCTCGGGAAGATCACTTTTAACAGATAAAAGTGCAAGGCTCGACAATCGATCTTGATGCATTGTACTTGTTAAATAATTTTTAATAAATTTCAATTTTAAAAATGATCTTTCTGCTGTGGCTACAGATACTGGAAGGAATAAAAGAATTTTGAGAGCTATTATAAGATTCGCAAACACCGAATTAATATTTTGTTGTGTTATATACTCTAAAACACCTTTAGGATTATGGTTACAACTAGTTAATTAAATGTTTTTAAAGTAACGATTTTGTCGTATAACTTAATGCCGTTTACATCTTTTTAGTTCCTCTCTTTATCACTCAATTTCAGATCGAGATCAGCACAACACTTTCGCAATTCTTTATCACTAATACACTGCATTTTACACAAGAAACCAAATGCATCTTCATGATTTCTCAAAAGTTGAAATCCTTCTTCTATTGATGTGTTCACTGAATCCAAAATTTCGATATAAAAATTAACTCTAAAACTGTTTTGGATCTAGGATGCTTGATTCATCGGATGCTTCCTATTGCAAAAAATAGTTATTTTTGTATTAAGTGCGGGATATCAGTGTTTTTTTTTGTAGCGCATGAGAATGGTATTTTTTGCCGAGACCTTTAGGTCCAGGCAAAAAAGTCAATAATAAAGTACTAATTTGCAAAAATAAGTAGTTACCTAATGTGTCATTTTTGTTTTTTTTTCTCGCACATGTGCGTGAAACATATTTTTTTCACGTTCGTTAAAAAAGGTGCAACATTTTTCATTAATTTTCGTTTATAAAGGATGCGTTTGTTTCATCGCGATAGAAGCGTGAAAAAAAGTGCCATAACGGTTCATTTTTTCACGCATTTGAGTGAAAAAAAGTACCGTTGTTATGATACACACTGGCTTTTGTCAGAAATTAGTACGCATCGATGTGACGCGTCGAGAAAGCTGTTATTGAAGTAGGTAGTTCTTGATTTTTATTACGAACGTGAAAAAAATTTTGTATGCAATTCGTGAGTAAAGTTACTTTTTTTCACTCGGCGGATTTGCGCACTCGCCTACGGCTCGTGCGGCAAACTTTCCTTCTCGTGAAAAAAAGATACACTTTACTCACTTGTTGCATAAATAACTATTTTGCGCACATGGGCTTAAAATACATATTTTGCTCCCATGTGAAAAAATGAAAAGCTTTCCGTATCCTTGGCGATGCTTAAATCTAACCTTTTTTTGACGGTTGTAGAAAAACATTTTTTCTTTCTACGTCGCACTAAATTCATTTTTGAAAATTTGCATTCCACTTGCAATTCGTTGCCTAATTCTCTAGCTTTTTTGACAAAATTTTCAAAACTTTCTTCGCTTCTCTGTTGAGTGATATAAGAATTTAAGTTTGTTAGAGCAGTTACTGACTCTGAAGTAGTTTACTTATAACATTGATTTTTGTTAAGATTTGGTGCCAAACGGTTAAGAAGCACGGGAATTTAAACGATTCAATTTTACCTGCTAAACACTGGGCCAGATATTTAGTATTTTGCATCCCTGTCATTACCGATCTGTTCCAGGCTATCATAAACTTCGCCTATTTGATGATACGAGGGATTGATAGCTTTTCTTCTACTTTCTCAGCGTGTTTCTGATCAAGGCTGCAAATTTAAACTGGTTACGTTAGATTTAAAAACGGCCCATCGATGTGGAGAAGAAAAAAAAGTTCAAGATTTCTTGAATTATATTTAAAAATTCGGCTATTTCGTTGAATAATCTGGCTACGTCGTTGACAACCAGATTAAAGGAGTGAGCTGTGCAAGGTACAAACATGGCTCGAGGGTTTACGTTTAATACACGTTTTTGAAACTCCACATGTTTACCTCTCATATTTGACTCATTATCATAACCCTGTCCGCGCAAATCATACAAATTCAAGTCAAACATTGGTAACAATTTAGGCTGAAGAAGCTCCACGAGGAGCTTAAAACGGCCTCCCGCCTTCGGCGGGAATTTAAGGATTGACTTGACTTGACTTGACTTGACTTGACTTGACTTGACTTGGTAACAATGTTTCTGTCAAATATTCGTATAGACACTCCCTGGTTATGATGTGCTATATAGTCCGCCCTTCAGTTGGGTTTAATTGTAGGAATGAATATCGTTGCAAAAAATTTTGTAAAATATTTTTCTATTACTTCGTGTATCATTACAATTCTTTAAATCGGGTGTAGCCTGGAAAAATTATGAATGCGATTTCATTCAATTTGCCCGCCTTATAAGTGGCGCCCGCGTGTTAGACATGCACTGCCCGTCCACCAGCTACGGCCCTGCCAGTATTTTAAATTTTGCAGGATGCTGTCTCTACGAAATATATAACATAAAAATTAACCCCTTTTTATTATAAACATTCAGTATATTCAGTCACATCTCAGTGTTATTTCAAATACATATGTAATTCATTTCAACAAGGTCGTAGCTATCGGTGTTCCGTGCGACACGGGCCCGCTGCACGCGGGGGTCCCGTGGAAAATGGAAGATTACTATTGGATTTTAAGAACTTTTATTTTTCATTCTTTGCTGAAACATTGGACGCTGTTGACTTATTATTATTAGGTATACAGGAATAATACAAACGAATAATAACATAGAACAGGTCCAGTCAAATTGAATTAAAACTCAGAAGAGTGAGGAAGAATTCACAAACCAGACAATTATAAATTGCCGCCAACAAAGTTATGATATAAGCCATATACAGGGTGGTTCAAGATTCCGCTCTAGTAAGATGACAGCTTTATGTTAGCACATAGAAACAAATTAAAAGCAGAGAGCTACATAGTGTCTCTGGAAGCATAACCTAAAAATATTTTGAATTATACAGGGTGTTCGACTTGTTTGTGGCAGTATCTTACTTTATTTTTTCAAATGGAACACCCTGTATATTACTTCATTTTTGGATTCCCTATTACATTTAGATTTATTTTTATTAACCATATGTTTAGTCTAAATTGCGCTGTTTTCGAGATATTTAATAGTTTTTGAAAAAATTTAGTTTTACATTGTTTTAGAAATTTTGAAATATCTCTGGAACTAAACAGGATACAAAGATACGGTTTGATCATCGTGTCAAATACGGGCTGCTTCATCAATTGTGTCATAAATAACTTTGTTAAAAATTACTATGATTCCATTATGGATCATTGAAAATGAAGATCTTTAATCATGGATAACTTGATATTTTTAAATAGAACGATATGAAAATATTTGTATAATCAGACTTAAAATTTAATTTTCTTTCGTTTTTATTTAATGGTCTTTGGGTGTATCTGCGGTGGTTAAAGCTTCATTTTATAAAAACGCTAATTTTATTAATTTAAATAACCACATTTAGTAGAGGGCTGTGCTTAGAAACAGTAGTTGCAACTAACATTTGAATTATGCATATGTACATGTAGATTTATATTTTTTTGTGCTTTGAACAAAACAAAAGAAAGGAACTCTATAAATTTTTAACAGAACAGTGCCTACTACTACGTTACATCTTGCAGGTCATCTTATAGGGCCATGACCACCAATTCATCGTCAATACGTATTATTAAGATGGTTTGTAACGTGACAAATGCGCTGGTGCGCCATCGTGTTGAAGAATTAGTGTATTTTTTAAGCACAGCCCTCTTTGGTTACAAAATTCAATACAACGAAATCATTTTATTAATCATCTCCCGCTGGAGTCCTGACCTCGACTGACTGTTCTTTGCACTATACCCCCCCACCCCTGACGCTCGCACTTCTTAAAACTAACAAAGTAACCCAAACAATGTTACATTTTTTCTTTTAAATCAAAATATCTTACAAAGGCTTCACTGATAGGAACTCTAGGCAAGCCTTGCACTTGTTGCAAGCCAAAACAGAAAGTAATTGCATTTTCTGGATTTTCATTCAGCAACTTGTAAAATTGCTTGGCTCGAAGCTTGTGAACGCGTAAGTTTGTCACTAGTTTCTGTTGCTCAGTTTTATCTTTGCTTATCGATATCTGATTTTGATGTCTTTCGCAAAAGCCACAGACATCCGTAGCAGGAATTCCAAACCTGATGTTGAAATCTTTGTTGAATAAACGGCTAAAGAACTTGTAATTCACCTTATACTCTTTGGTTACACTATCATTATAAAGTTTGTGTAAAGTAGTAATGTTCATTTCAGAAGATAAATAAATTCGTCGTGATTTGGCACGACCATAGTGACTCTCTTTGCCTTTTACAGTTGCAATAAACTTTCTAACCTTGTTTTTTTTGTCTACATAGTTTCTGGATTTCGTATCTCCTCCACATTTTTCTGAAATGCCAGTCCCAGTTTTCATTTGCTTTGCAATTGTCTGGACCCTCTTTTGACTGACACTAAATATAGCTAGAAACATTTTTTGGCACACTTCTAGTCTACAATGTTTTGTACATAGACTGTATTCTAGGAAAAACTGGTGATGTTTTTGATTTTCGGTTTTCCTGCTCCGTTTTCAACGTGGAATTTTTATCGTAATACAGTGTGAAAGCAGAACATCTTGTTTTATTTTGTTAGGATGTTTAAAAAACTTTTCCCGGCAAAATTGGATATCGTCTACTTTCAGCAAGTTACACTTAAATCGATTAGTATCTTTATGTTTACACGGAACTTTAAACATCTCCAGATTTGGATCATGGTTTCCATACTTAAACGTGAGTTCAAACTGCAGAGCATTTCTTAACCTATAAAAGTTACGGTCTTACCTAATTTTTTTTTTCGTTCCTTTGAAGTTGTATTGCGTTGCCTTTTACGACTAC
>VTPC01000788.1:0-42382 GCA_011009095.1 Ignelater luminosus
CAATCTTCACTTCGGAAGCGTTTACGTCATTTTGCCAGCGGAACGGCATCCAGCATAAAACAATTGCCCCGGGACATCCCGCAACAAATGGACAAGCAGAAAGACTTGTCCAAACCTTGAAAGTTTCAGAACAAGGCTCGCTCAGGGAAAAGTTGAATAAGATTCTGTTTTATTATCGAGCGACACCATTGTTTAGTGGAGGAAAGTCCCCAGCTGAAAACTTTCTCGGAAGAAATCTGAAAACTAGGCTGGACCTTCTCCATTTTTGACCACCTAGATCCCAGAACCCCAATTTACAGCCAGCAGTACCTCCGTCCAGGATATTACGTCTGGGAGATAGGGTGCAATCAAGAAATTATGGATCTTCCATACATTGGAAATGCGGCACCGTTGTAGACGTACTTGGACGTTTGCATTATCTTATTGAACTTGACGATGGTTACGTCATAAAGCGACATATCGATCAACTTAGGCGTACGGAAGTGTCGCCTGAAACAATAACTAATCGCAAGATTTTACCAAATGTGACCTCATTACCTGATCAGACATCGGCAACCCAGAATATGCTAGGACGTTACCACTCGCAAGCTGAAGTAGTTTGCAAACAACCCCCTGCCTTGTCATCAGATTATTCAGGTGAAGCTGCACCACAATTGACCAGCGCCATCCCATCACAAACATCAGCAGAAGAACTGCCTGCTAATGCAACACCGGTTGTGTCTACACCATCTTCGCAGCCAAGAAAGTCAACTAGAGTGCGTAAACCAGTGGTGAAACTAAATCTTTAAGTGCGACCATGTGCTGTGCTGGTCTCAGTTTAGTGTGTGACTTAGAACCCGGACTTTTGGGACTTCCCAAATTACGTCTGGGAGAATTATTGTAAACCTTATTATTGTACTCATAATTATTGACATTTATAGGTTAAGGATTGTAAAGGAAAGAATACGTTACGTCTGTTGTATTATCGGTAAGTCAGAACAAAGCAATATTAGATATTACAAAAAACTATTTTTACAACCATGCAACGCATTCTATTATTATAATTATGTTTTTGTGATCTGTCACATCAAGTTCTGTGTAAATTAAAAATAAACGTATTATTGTCTCAATACACAATAGGGTTTGCCAACAAATGGCAGGAGTATTGATCGAGTTTTGGGCATACCGCACCAAGTTTTTTTCGCGGTGTCTTTGGTTTTAAAAACTGTAAAATTATTAAACTGCTTTCATTTGCAAGACTACATACTACTACGTGAAATGAAAATCAAGGTTGAGCACTGTACTCCGCACGCAAGCAGTAGTAGTCATAATTCTCCAAGGCATGAGCAACAGCGGTCTGTCAGAACACTCACACAGAGCAATTTTACATTATATGCAATGGTTGCCCCCTGTTGATCTAACCTAAGGTTTTGTTAGTAGGTTTTGACGGCAAGTGAACCGTTGTTCAGTGAGACTGCGAACCAATCCAATGATTAGAACATAACCAACAACCAAATGGATTGCATGCAAGGAAAAGATGGCATGTTCTAGAACTACATCACCATGGTATATACTGCGATGGTATGGGTCCTGGATTCCAGACAAACCCTTCTAAAGATAATTCACATCCTTACGAGGTCCGTGAACCTCAGGTCGATGCTTAATTTCTTCTTTGCACCATAGTTTGTTTTCTAGTAGTTCCATTATTATTATAGTAATTACGTTTATGCTTGGGCGTCATCGTCAGTCAATGTTCTCTAGAGGGGGTCGGATATAAAGTGTATGAGATCGAGGAGAAGATGCAAGAGCAAATATACAAAAAGAAGTTTAAAAATGTTTAAAAGAAGGTGTAAAACAGAAAAACTAATTTTTCTAAAGCGTCAGATGACGCGTTTCGCAAATAAAAATAATAATGAGAATAAAAACATTTTGATATTTGAAATGGGATAAATGTATACAAGAAAGAACTGTCCACATAATATAAAAATGGAGATTGAAATTTTTAAAACTGTCTTAAAAAACAAAAGAAATTCAATGAGTTAAATGCGAATGTAGTAGAAGTGAATAACAATTGCACTGCTGGTTCATTAAGAAGATTAACATGTACTATCAGCTCTGATGGAATTGTAATTAATCAAATTTTTTAAATCGATTTAACGGTGTTTTTAGAAACTGTCTTGTTTAGGTTGCAGTATTTTGTCCGTTTTTTGTTCGTGTTTGGCCAGCTGCTTTAACATTTAAAAAAGTCTTTTACATATCAAATTTCTATCGTCTATGTGTTAAATTATATCCCTTTATGATTAATTTATTTCCAGTTTAGATCTTTACGTTCGGGAGTAGGCTCTTACTAATTTATTACATTATGAAATGTGCAAGTCTTATCAATTTTGTTTAACTTACAGCACCTAAAAATTTCTAATACATCTCTGTGAACAAACAGCGATTAAATAGAGCTTTCTTGACACTTACGGTTACATTAAATTTTTTTGTCTTTCAATGCAGAAACGATAAACGTACAGTCACATTATAAATGTAATTTATTATTATGAGGTGTTCCTGGGCAATTAATTTTCTTAGATGGTACATCTTCGTGTTTTCACGATTATCCATGCGTCATTTTACAACTGTCACTAATTTTTATCATTGCATAATAATGGTAATAAACTCCTCCTCCTCGACAGTGAATAAACCGTTTTTCTTATGATTCTGTGAAAATGTTGTTAGTGTTGAATCTTTGAGATTATACTGACTGTTTTCAAAGTGATGAACGGACGAAAGTAAAAAAAAGTGTCTGAAGCAAAAGAAGACCAAATGAGACACCCACACCGTGCGTCTTTCGCTGTTAATAATTCGCCTGTCTCTCTATGACCTATGATCACAAGCGGCCGTGGGTTCAACGAAATTTAATTCACAATCAAAAATATTACAGACAGAAAAGGACATTAGGTATTTAAATTAACGTCGTGGGCTTCTGTACGTAGGATGATGATACAGAAATTATTATTTTTATTATTGTTGGTCATGGTCTTGTTTTTGCACTTTCACTTCTTCTTTAATTTCCTCAAAAATGTCTGAAATAAAAAGAAAACTTTAAAAGTTAATGGTGTTAGATTTAGACAAAAACACTTTCCCGTTAGTTATTTCTAATAAGAAATGAAAGGGAAATTACGCACGAATTGAAAAGCAAAAATAGAAGATACGATGAATTACATAAGACAAAAATAAATAACAGTAAATTTTTGTTGTCTGGTAGGATTAACTGTTGTAATTGACTAACTCTTAAGAAGATTACCTTTAATTTTCCGCATCGGCTCGTTGCATTTAAAACCTATTGAGTAACAAAAAGAACCAACCAAGGAGAGACCTTAATGAAGATGATGTGTGAACTTACATTCGACGAATGATACAAAAAAAAGTTGTGCTGATGGGTGGTCTCACTTGTTTCTTGTTTTTTTCTTAAATTTGTTTAAATTTGAAACACCGTTTTTCGTTCACAACATGCAGATTTTTCTTAGAAGATTTTTAATTTTGATGCTTAATACTTTTTATAGATTTATAGTTGTGTGAAAGGTTTCCGTTTTAAACGATTTATTGGCAAGTTCTCATAGCTGTAATTCGTGCGAAAGGTGTTTATGCTTCTACACTCTCACGATTTTATATTTGATTAGAAAAGACATAATTACTCTTTTTGTAATTTGTTTCGATGCGCGCGTGTTTTTATGGTTGGTGTGTGTAAAATTTATAGATTTAAATGTGGTAGATATAAACTTCAAAGAAGAAAGGATTAAAAAGTTGTCTTAACAACATCTTTGGGTTTTAAATATTTACATCCCAACTTCAAGCTTTTTGTACAAAATGCAATTGTTTTTATTATGCTTCTTAACAAGTGAAATTCCACTTTTGTTGTTACCATTTTTAACTTTTATACGCAGATAATAAAAATCATTCTCTGCATTAATTTTGAAATAGGAATGCAATGGCCACAAAAACAAAACGATAATCACAGAAGCTGCAAGCTGGAACGTACGAGTAGAGTCAGCGATAGATAAGAATGTGGCACTAATTAAGTTGATGGCCTGAAGTCTAGCTCTTCTAATAGCTATAATTGTCCAAACTGTTGTTACGTGTCTGTGTATCTATTTGAAAGACAATACAACAACGTAAAAGAGTATTATACGATAAACATGGTTATCATTTGTACCATACCAATGTCAATATCAATGACAATAGTGCGCCAAAACAAATTACTGGCCAATCCGGTATAGAGATATCTGTTTTTTTATTTATTGCTAGAACTCTGTTTTGTTTTCTAGAATAACCACTGTTTTGTAGGAACGTTGACATTAGTGACGATATATGTATGACTAGCTACTGAATGGTGATCAGTTTAGATGAATAGACATTCAGCTGAAAAGTCTAAAACATTAACAGTTGGGTAAGCGGCAATGTTAAAACAATTTTGCTTTATTATGACAATAAATCTCTAACAAGATGAACATTTTAGCATACATAGCTTTATTGCATCTGACGTTTTTGTTTTATAAGATTTAACATCAACATAGGCTGCTGTGCTCTCACCTGCTGGTAATTCATTCTAAAAGCTGTTTTGTTTAGTTTGGAGCTTGACAATAGCTGCAAATTCCTGAAACCCCATAAAGAAGTTTGAAATGAGTTTTTTTACGCAAACTAAACCTATGAACTGACAAAAGTGAGTAATCCGGAATGTCAAAGAATTTATTAGAAAATCCTGACATTTAGTCAAGTGTTATAAAGCTTGCTTTATCTTCTAGAATTTTAACCTGCATTTGGGTTATAAAAGAATCTTACTAGCACAATAATGCAGTTCCGAAAAATATAACAATTGAAGAATAAAATTGACAATTCTTTTATAGATGAATGAACCATATGCTATTAGCTATTATGATACCCTTGTCTTTGGTAACAAAACAATGTGATAGGAAATACATAAACTGATTTATAAACACTCATGGAAATCAATCTTTAACTTCTTTAATGAGGACTTAAATTGTCATAAACAACTTTTAATTGTTAACCGGTTCTTCCTCAATAAAAAATGGCTGGTAATGATTCATTTGTGTTTTGATTTCTTTTCCTTGCACGTCTAACCTAAATAATCTACGAGAAGGAGCACATAATTTCAGCACTTAACAGTCTATCGAACTTTAAGTCTCTTAAAATAGACAGATGAAGGAAGAGCGACCGACAGTAGTTTCTCATCAAAGTAAAATCGATGAAGGACGTCTATCTTTGACACATCGGTGACATATTGTTGTGGTCGTAAAAAATTTTAATGGTTTTTGTTGTTATAGACGTGGGGACATTCACTCGTCTTTTATATCTTATCCACAGACATAAACTCACATCGTACTCGTAATAATAATAAAATAAGAAGGAAATGCTCTTTTGCATATTTCTACTCTTCGTTTACATTTACTATCGCATAGTAAATTGAAATACCACTTGACGATAAGAAAATTAAAAGTTCCACTTCTGATTTGTTTGTTAACGTTTCAACTTGCACTGAAACCTTCAATGTTAAAGCGAAACAAAAAAAAAAACGATAATTAAATTCGGGTTTTATGAAGAGGAAGAAAGATAGAGAGCAGGTTTTGGGCGACAAAATAATTTTTTTCAGGACAATTAATCAACATCCACGCTTCTGTTTTTGCAGAACAGTAGGTGAGAAGATTGAGTTATGGTGTATATTTTATATGGCTATACTCCAGTGTGCGAATGTTTATAAATTAGTATATCTATAAAAAAAGTTGTATATTTTTTCATTGCACGTGCTATTGGTTTTTTGTTTAGTCTGATTTTTTATGTGTTAAAGTTTTCTAATTTATTTTCATTAATTTTATGGATCTGACAAAAATTTAATATTTCCCATATAAAGTGAAAATATCATTTTACATATCAGCACACCTACTCATTTAGTGCTAATAAATATAAACTATTGTTACCTAACTAGTCGTAAATATTTTTTCACGTTATTCAGTAAAGGATTAAAATAATGAAGAAATTGTAGAATAATAATTGACTATACCACGAGATGTATAAGAAGATTACAGTAATTTCAAAGGCGTAGCGTTATTTCGTAATTTATATGATAATAATGAAGATGGGATTAATTGCGTGTGTACAACTAGCTATTCTCGTTTTCAGACTCCTAAGATAATAGAAAAGCTATTATTTGTAAAGCAAATAAAAGAACCTAGTTATTAAGTAAACAAACTATGCATATTAAAGTTGATAGGTAGTTAAAAACTCATTGCCTAGTAACTACTTTATCGACAATTTGAATGAAATTATCTTCAACAAAAATAGAAGTAAAATAATATTTCTCTTCAGCAAACTGTAACATTTTTAACATTTTAATGTTGTGCATATACTTTTATGCCCTTCTGTACATTGGCATTTCATGTATTTCCGTTATTGGAAATGCTGTGTCTGACTTTGACAATAAATACAATGTAAAGGTCAGAAATAATAAAGAATTGTATAACTTTTATTAAAAATGCTGAACATTAACGTTGATACAAAAAAATCAATTATTAAGAAGAACAAAAAAATCAAAACTCCAAAGCTTATAGACAAACTTCAGCTATAGATGAAATACAGAAAGTTAAACTTTGAATAGGAAGAACAAAAACTATAAAACGATTTTTTCAAGAATGTAACGAGTAAACAGAAGTTACAAAAGAAGGCAAGAAGTTGTTGTAGTTAAGGTTATGAGAGTTCAGACAAGTTTTGATCCTCTCTTCTATAAGATTTCTCTGAAACCAGGCATCAATAGTAAGTATCATTGTTACGAAGGAGAAGGGTTAGCAGAGTTTCCACGGTTTCAGTTGGTGTGCTTCTCATGACGGCCATTATATGGATACAGGCTAATTTTTGGAGTTCAGACAGGCCAATATATTATCAGTCTAAAGGCAACCATCATGGATTCTATGTTAGCTGTGTAGTCACCGTACTAATGGGGCGTTTTTAAGTTCGCGGAACGAAGGGGAATGATAGTAAATAAAAGTACAGAACTATATTTCTTTTTCAGTATATTCATCCTTAACCCTAATACATTTAAAAAATGGTTTCTCCTTGTCTGCAGAATACGCAAAAACTGCATCCATCGCTTCATCACTGAAAATTTTTCCACGCGGTTCTTTTTTTATTTTCGGGAAGAGGTAAAAATCGTCGAGGGCCAGATCAGGACTGTAGGATGGATGGTTTAAAACTGCTAAGCCCGTCTCGTGCAGGGCAGCCAGTACAACTCTACTCTTGTGTACGGGTGCGTTGTCGTGGAGGAGCAGGACACTTCTGGCTAGTTTTTCTCTTCGTTTTTTTTTAATAGATTCCCGCAAACGCTTCAGAATTGTAGCATAGTATTCTCCTGTTATGGAAACACCCTTTTCCTTATAGTCGATGAGTAAGATTCTCTCGGTATCCCGGCTGACTGAGACACCTTTCTTATGCCACTGTATGGAGTCTTGCTTGGACTCTGGTTCATAGTGGTGCACCCACGCTTCTCTCCAGTAAGTATCTTGCCCAATACTCCATCCGTGTTGTTGCTGCAGAGGCTCCATATTTGATGATTTTGCACACACTGACTCGCTTGCTTGACGATTGCTCAAAAACTACTGATCAAATCTTGAATGGTGGACCGGAACGCGTACATCGTGGTGGTGGTTTTGGTGGAGTTCTTGATGGCTCATCGTGGTGATGTTGGTTGCAGCTGGTATTGCAAATATTATTAAGGTGGTGGTTTTGAGGATTGGTGGTAAAAACGGTTCCTTTCAGAATTACAACCACCGTGGTTGCCGCCGCTGAGGTGGGGAGAGAGGATTTCTGGATGAGGGGGAATTGGTGCGCAGTTGTTGGAGGACAACGTTGTAGCGGACAGGTGGCGAATTTCCGGGAACGGTGGAGTGGATGCCCTGAGGAGCCTCATGGTCATGGACTTGAGTGGGAAAGGAAAGTGGTAATCACGGTCCCGGTAGCTACCCGGGACAGATCGGATGAGGCTGAGATGTGGTGGTGGTGTCCGGGCCTACGCCCTCCCAGCGCAGGCACCGGGCTAGTGGTGTGGAGCGGCCGTTTCGACCCATCTACCGCGCCGTGAGTTTGGATAAAGTGGCGGTCGCGGCCCTCAAGCGCCCCAATTCTTGAAATCCGACGGTCAAGTGGTGTGGTGCAGTAGTACGGCTTCAAGCCGCCCCATTGATGGTGGATGTGGGTCCAGACCTGCGCCCCCCAGTACGCACTACCGCCTTGTTGGTTGGTTGTTCCCGTACTTTTCAGCGCTGGTGTGCCACACGCGTTCTCTGACCCCGTGGTCGACTGCCTCGCTTCGCGTTCGAGCCCGGATTGGGTCAAATTCGGGTGGGGCTCTGTATTTATACTAATTATGAGTCACTTGAAAAGGCAAGATGTGCGCGCAACACCCCACCCTTCGCCAACCCCCCCATTCTCCGAATTTAAAAACACGTGTGTAAATTGAATTTCTAGTTTTTACCCAATACTTGTTTTTTGCTACAAGGGCGTAAGTTGAAGAACTTTAACCATTACAAAGAGTCCATTCTTTTACGGAAGAACAATGTATGCAGGAGGGTTTTGCAAAACAAGCTTGGACTTTAAAACATCTCGATTACCACAGATGAAATTGAAAATGTCAGATGTTATACTGATATTATAGAGTTATTGCATATTTACCAACCTACACACTTACAAAGCAATTTCTTATCGGTAGTTAAAGGACTAGTGTTGTTCGTAATCGATGTTATTTGCTTTAAGGTGACGTGCAAATGTTTTACAGACTTCCATTAGTATCGTGTCTTACAGCTACTGTGCAAGTCAAAAAACACAAAATGACTTAACGCTTCTAGTAATAATCAGTGGTTTAAATTATGAAATATTTCTAGGACTGTAGAGGGAAAAATAGTAGAAGATTCTTTGTCAAGTTTCTCAGAGCTGCCATTCTCGCAAATTAGTTGAAGTCATTGCAGTTTAATGATCCACATGATCTACCAAAACTTGTATTATAAAATCAGTAAACGTTTTTAGTTTTGAGTTTGAGTTTAGAGAAACCGAATGGTCTTTCTTTACTAACAATAAATAACAACTTTTAGAATCGAAGCTGGAACGGAAGAGATATTTAAACTTACATTACATAGACTATACAACGCAGTAGTTATATCAGTAAGAGATTTCGACATTTCCATATCAAGAGACAGTAATGTACAGGCAGTAGCAAAGCAAAAACTAAGCGAAATATGATTGTCAACAGACAACCAACTGATACTTTAGACATTTTAGTCAGGAAAATTAAATTAAAAGAATAAGAGAGATTCAAAGACTGAGCTCGACTTGCTGGAAAAAGGATTCCAAATTCAGAAAGATTTCACGTTTACATTATTTGCACCCATAGTTTGATTGAGCTTTCTCTGTATTGTATAGAAAGCAGAATTCTTACAAATCTATTTTTAAAGAAAATTAGGTTTTCGAAATTTGGGTGTAAGTAGAGATGCATGTTACAAATAAATTGATATATAATAGATAGGTCAAAACTTCTTTTTTGGTCTCCTAATGAAAATCATAAACACAGACAAGATTAGAAAACTATAACAGTTCAAGGACAATTAGGCACACACCGAGGTAACTAGTTAACATTCTGCATATCATAATTTATACAAATATTAAAGAAGAACGTGGCTCAATAAAAAGAACATCGTTAAAGAAACAACCGTCTTACCTACACATCAGCAATGGACCCACAAGAAAAACAATCGACACTTTGTGACAATAAAATAGATTACTTCGCCGTAGTTCCAGTTACTACTTTAGAGTGGAGAATGCTTTTGCTTAAAATGCAAGGTATGTTTTAGAGCAGGCGCTGCTTTGCCGTTCTTTTAACCTTTTTTCGTTTTTCCCTCTTCCCTTCATATCCTTATTATTTAAAGACACCTTAGATATCTGAAGAATATTTAAGTCTAGCTGCTTTGCAGCTAAATAATATTGAATATGGGGATGAAGAAACTATAAGAAGAAAAATTTTACAATTATCGTTTTCGAAAAAATTATTTGTTTGGACTCCTGATATAAACTGCTAAATAAATTTTGTCTTGGACTGCCATTTTTCTGAGACGTCTGGCTGTCTCTTTTATTTTGCCCTCTTTCTTCTTTATGAGAATTTCTTTATCTGTCTTAGGAGATCTCTAACGGTATAACAAAGGTTAGGAACGTAAAATAAAATGGTATGGAGAAAATGGAAAACGGATAAAAAAGAAAAGAGAATGGAAGTAGTTGGAAAAGTGCAAAGAAAAAACTGAAAGAGATGAAAAGAGTTGGGCAGGAAGAGAGTAGTTCAAGCTATTTATTTCTATCAGATCGGTTTTCTTTCTTTATAGGAAAAGAACAAGAATACAAGATATTAGATAAAGTAAAGTAAAAAAGTTTGCAAATACATAACAGGTGGAAAGAGAAAGTGGATGAGCAGTTGAAAAAATGAAAAGAAGAATAATAAAAGGAAAACTGAGAGTAAACGAAACATATGTTTTCTCTATTTCTATCTAACTACCGGTACGCTCTAGTTTTAGAAAAACAAGCTAGCGCATTTGATCTTATTTCTTCATTTACAGTTATGTATAGATTTGTGAAAACTATATAGCTCCTTTGGCCATTTGACTTTTCTTAAAACATCACGCTACTGACTTGCTATTAGGGGAAAGGTTACTACTCTCAATTTTTTGTATATTTATAATAAAGTGAAACTTTTATATACAGGATGTATATCTTCTATCTTCTTCTTCTATATAAATAAAAATGAATCGCAAAAATGTATGAAGGCGTATCACTTCACAACGACTGAACCATAATTCTTTTTTTGTTGTGTTTGTTATTATCAGGAGAAGGTTTGTATAAAAGAAAATTTCCAAAAAATGCACGGAAAGACGTAAAATAACATTTTTTCTCTTATACGTCATTTCGAGTGGTTCCCGAAGTATACAATAGATGGCGCCGCCGGCAGGGTGGCGAAAGTGTCGAAGTGTATGTAAGGAAGTTTTCCCTAACTTTGAGGTAATTTGAAAAAATGTAATGGTCAAAAACTCCTTTTGAATAATACAAAAATCATACTACGTGTTTATTTATTGTGATCTTTAGTCACAAAACAAGTCGTACATTACATATTTTTCCGAATACATTCTTCTAAAGTACCAAATCAAAGAAGAATTTGAATAAAACATAAAATGTGTAGGTAATTCAAATTATGAAACTTGCAACACTTCAACATTCGGATACACTTTAATTAGCTAATGTCTCTTTCTTTTTTTTTGTTATGGCGTAATACTCATTCGAGAGTCAGCAAACCATCGGCGCTCTTTTTGTACTGTCCAAATGGAAAAACTAAAAATGTGGTTTATTACAAAGCTTTACAATAAAGTATATAAATTCTTAAGATTTTTCTTTTATTTTAATCGTAATTTAATTTCGAAATGGAAAATTGTCTTATTTTTTTCATTAGGTACTCCACCCGTGCGAAGCCGGGGCGGGCAGCTAGTTTATAATAAAGTGAAACTTTTATATACAGGATGCTCTATAAAAGTCACACAATATTCTTATCTTTCTAGATTGCACGCTTTATATATCCTAATATTATCTTATATTTTAAAATTAACAGATTATTTATTATAGTATGTAACAGAATTTCTAAGCAGACAACTTCATAAGTAGAAAAAACCCATTTGTCACAGACAGTTTATGTATTACAAAATGTATGCCAGAAGGCAAAACTTAAAGATCAGCTTGAAAGATAAAAACCAATAAAGACAAAAATTATTATGATTTAGACTCACTAGACTTTAATTTACGAGGTGAAAGGAAGAAATGAAAAAAAAAGTTGTTGGTACTAAATTCTTTCTGGTAGTTACTGCAAGATCATAGATATATGTTATTCTAATAATAACTAATAGTTATAAAACAGCATAGTGAGTATATTCGCAATGCTTATATAAATTTTATTCTTCAGAACAACTTTTTAAAAAATTCTAAACTTAAATGTTTATTCCTGTATTCTCTTACCCGCTTGCAGATTTATGCATATTATATTGAGGTATTGTAACTATATCTATTCCATATACAGAATACCGTGTAATCTTACCGGAAAATGTTTAATATATGTATAAATCTTAAAAGGTAGTCGTCTTATATCTAAACGCCTGGAAACTAAAGAAAAAAATTAAATGATGTATTGCGACTAATCGGCAAAACTATGCAAATGCATCCAAGCCCACTCTTTAGTTAGAAGACACGCTGTGAAGACAAACTATTATGGATTTTTATAACCAACACTTTATATGATGTTCTGCCGCCACAAGAAAGAAGATAGTAAATTGTGGTTTTGGTTTGTTCGATGATAAATTTTATCTTCATAAATATCGGTAAATTTTGGATCACTACAAGAAGTATGTATGCCAGTAGTAAACTTCGTGTTCTCCACATTTTTATTTCTTTAAGAAAAGCAACGGAGAGGTGCACTTTTTCACAAGAAATTATTATAAATAATCTGTGAAACGTGCACTTAGGCTTTTTATTTATTACTGTAAACGTTTTATGTTGGTTAATTACAGGTTGGTGGTGATTTCGCGACAAGAATTATCGCACGTTCAACGTTGCTATATTCAGTCATAAAAAGGCAACAGGTTGCATTTCATTACGACTAAATCCATCTTCAAAATTTCAAAACGTGAAGTATTTTAGGATTGTTTAATTTTTTTCTTTAATAGTTTTATTTGGTTGTCATTGAGATCATTAAGATAAGTTTTATTATTTGATGACAGTTACAGTTTTTTAAAACCTTTTTTTTGGGTTTTCTTTAAAACACATTTGTTTTGGTGTTGAATAATTTGAAAGGTTTGTAATATAGATTATATTCCACATTTCCAAGCCGATGTTTTTATTTCACTTAATTTTGTTTTATATAAATTGTGCCAAATCGTTTAATTCTAAATCTACCTTTCCAAATGAAAAATGGGGTTAGCTGAAGTGCATTATCTTTGCATATCTTTTTGCTTATTTATAGCCTGGCATATAAAGTGGTATTTCTAACCAAATACATCAGTAAGTATTTGATAAAGAGGTACATGCTAAAAGAACTAATCTAATTTATCACTTTTACTCAGAATTTAGACGATCCTATTATTTGTAAACATGTGTCCGGAAATGCAGTACTTCTAAGATATTTACATGATGTCAAAGTTTCTTGTTTTTGCCAATAACTTGGAAATGATGTGGTATATTGAAATAGATTTTCCGTGCTGTGGTTACTATGTCGGTAGTTTTTCTGGATATTTAGGGAGGGGCATATACACTTCTTAAAAGAATATGTTACATGTTGCATCACTAAAAAATGGGCGTTTCTGTCATTTCTGATCCAGACTAATAAATTCAGTAACAAAAATTCTTTCTTGCATTTCTAATTTACCGACTTTACTTCTTTTCTTGCAGGATGTTGTGTTTTCAAGTAAAATAGAACTTTTGAAGTTTTTTACAGTTACAAATGATGTGTCTTGTATAGTCTTCGTCATAATTGACTTATTGTTTGCACTATTATTGTGTGATTGTTCTAACTAAAAAGAGAGTTTAAACAAGTAACTACACATTACATTTCTAATTTTTATTATTTAATAATTTAATAATAATGATTAAAATAGATATGCTAAAAAACCAATAACAAAAGTACATAAGAAGCTTCAATATTTTGTAGAATTTATGTTTACTACAAGATTTCTAGAGCTGGTCTGAGTATAGTAATTCAATATGTTGTTAGCTAAAACACACGTGCAGCTTTGTTCGCTTAATTTACGACTATTGCTCTTACTGGTTCCAAAGTTATCTAGGACACATTAATTTTTCTATTATAAAATTTATCTATAGATATTCACTTTCCCATCGAAATGCCAGAATACCCCAAAACAAAGATAATTTACTTAAGTGTTTATCATGACTAGAAGATTGTCAACACCATTACTTCAGGTTCAAGTTTAAGCTTTTGGCTTAGGCTGTTTCTAAGCAACACACCCTCGATTGTCAAATTCGGAAAAAACTTTTTCGATTATTTCTCTTACAATTTTTCTGTCACTGTTTTTTTACCTTTTTTGTGTACTTTATTTCTCTTTTCTTCTTCTTTTTTTAACTTGACCTCCCTTTTATTTTATTTTTTTCTTTTCTATGGTTTCTGTCTAGTTTTTTTCTTTGTTTTTTTTTGCTAATTTTTGTCACCCTGTAGTGTTGTTCTCTTCTTTGATCTTTCTTTTTTTATTCTTCCTTCTTTTACTGTTTTATGTTGTGTACCTTGTATTGGGCTTGGTCATATCATTTCATTCCAATCTTCTTTAGCTTCTTTTTTTGTTTTCTGGCTTTCCTTCCTTTGATATTCCCTGAATTTATCATGTTAATTTCTATGTTGCTCTCCGTTTTTTACTTTTGCTGTCTCAGGTTTTTCATTCACATTCTTTGTTTTTCCCAAATTTCAGTAACGACTCCTGTCGGAGTTCGTTGAAAATAGTAGAACAGTTGTGATTACTGAATGGATACAAGATGGTGACCTCAAATACAGCTACCTTATGCTACACAGATAACATAATAATACTAATGCCAGTAATGAAATTGACTTACAAAGATTTCCCAAGTTCAATATAGGTATCAGGTAAGCAATACAATGTGGAAATCTCAACATCAGAAACAAAGACTATGATAGTAACTAAGCAATTTGCAAGATGCAAACTAGAAATTAAGCGAAAGATAGAACAAGTAATGCGGTTTTCATATCTTACTAACTAGTGCGGCCTGTACCAATAAATGCCACCAAAACACGGATATACAACTGGCCAGATGGAAAACAAGAACAGTGAAGATGAAAATGCTACGAAATATACTAGAAGTGTTAATGAGAGACTGACTAAGAAACGCAGAAATAAGAACAACATGCAAAGTGAAAGGTGTCGTACAGAGAACGAAACCAAGAAGAAAGCAATGAAAGGAACACGTCAAAAGAATGAACAACGGAAAATTAGTACAAAAGACCCGGCACCAAAGGTGACTACTGTCGTCGACAGAATAACGAGATCAAACAAACAGGACAATATCCTAGTTGAAAACAGTAGAAGAAGAGAAGCAGTGAGGGCATTAGCAGCTGATGCAAGGTGCTCATTTGTGTTATAGCCAAAACAATGTAATATTAATTATTTATAGATTTTAGTAAGGAAGAAGAACGGAGAAACCTTGCATGAACCAAAATCTTTAAGGCTGATTTGGTTCTAAATGCTTGGTGACACTTTTGGCAAAGCTTGAGAATTTGTAGCCTAAAATACCCAACTGACCAAAGAAGCTTTATTACTAATAAGACCGATCGGGAAATAGTTGAATGATAGATTTTACCCAGAAAGGTTAATATGAACTAAAAAGTCAAAGTCTAATACAGACCCGAAACAGTCTAAAGCTGAGGAGCAGCTTTGGTTCAAACCAGAAACAGTTCGATTACAGACCTAGCTTGGTTCAAGAATTTAGGCTGTTAGGCAATTTAAGAATTGCCTGTAGTTATCTTTAGTGACACTTCGGAAGAGCAGTTTAGCAAGGATGGAATAGTTTATTATGCAGGGGGAAACAAGACCTAACCAAACTTTTATAAACCAATCAAGCTAATATAGGGTTCAAGAAATTGTTCCAAATCTTAAAATTGGCTTGGTGATTATGAGCACACCGTTCAACTTTTTTTTGATGTGAGCTCTCCACACTGTATCAATTTGTTTTTCGAAAAGGGGAACTTGAGAGTAATATTTAGACCGATTAGTGCCCACCTGTTACTATACAGTGGACCTTTTATGAATTTCTGAAAACAAATAAATACACTAAACAAACGATCTTGAGACTCATCATTGAGAATTGCGAAACCGTAAAAGATACGAAGGTTCAATTAGAAAAAGGTTTCTTATTTTTGAGATCAATTTATTTGTTTTTTTTTTACTTTTTCACAGCTTACTAGATATTGGCTAAAACAAAAGATATTTTATTTTATCATTAATGAACAAAAAAATGGATGATTTCATATCTAAATTTTGTTCCAAAATACAAATAAAAAGGAATTTTGGCTATCGTCATTTATTTTACTTCGGCAGTGAAGCATAAACGCAGAATTTTTTAATGGAACGCCCGCTTGGTCTTTACACTACCGAATAGTGCGTTTTTTTTAGTGCTTTTTCGTGATATAAGGTTTGACATAGTTATTCTTTTGCTTTACAAAGTTATGAAGTGAAAATTATTTTTCATGGAAACATGAGTAATCATGACATAACATATGATAATCGTGGGTCTTTGGCAAATAAATTGTACTGGTTATGCAACAATTTATTGCTCAAAGAAAAAACAGACACTTTGAAGACATTTTACCCGATAATAATGAGTTGCAGGTCTTTTATTTAGAAGGCGTCTTTTTAAAAAATTTCAGTGTTATATGTGATTATTTTTTTTGACTAACAAGAAAGTACCAATTTATTTTGTCTTACAGTTTGATCAAAGACTACTTTGATAACATACATAAATTATTTTGTCATGATTTGTTATGTTATAAAGTGATAAATCCTATGATTCTAACAGTTTTTTGGCTACACCTTTTGTCATTCAAACGTACCTTATTTGTCAGCATACCATACAGACATACATAAATATGCAATAATTTTTTGGAAAATCAAAGAAAAAATTAAAATATAAAACAGACAAGTTTTTAGGTTATTGACGCTCCCTAGAAGATCACATTACACTGATGTTAAATTGGTTTGCTATTTTAATGTATAATGATGGGTCATTGTGCAAAATTTTTTATTATTAGTAGTTTTGTCGCGTAATCGTCGAGTTCAAGAACGGATAAAGTCGCGTTCTATTCTGTCACGGATAATTTACACTAAACTACATTAAGGTTTTTTTGAGCATTTTTTAAATACTCTTTAAATTAAGTTTTAATTAATATCTTCCAACATAAAAACTGTAGATTCAGTTTACGATTTGGGAAATTTTTAATATAAATTAAGAAAGTATTTGATAAAAAACTGATATTACATTAAAGAGAAAAAAACTGAAAAACAAAAAGCAATCGTTAAAGATCCATGTAGTTTCTTGTTACATCAAAATTCCATTTAAATCTCTCAGCATTCCTACGAAGATTAAACAAGAAACCGCCGTTTAAGGAAATTTAATAATTTTCTTTCGTATAATTTTGTTCAGATTAAGCAATTTCTTGTAATTTGTAATAATCATTTACCACTTTAAGACACCATGAATATATACCTACATAACAACAAAATAAAATATTATTTGAAAGATGATATGCGGCTTCAAAAAGGCATGTCAACACCTTGGACGGAGATGCCAACGCTTTTTAAAAGCGTTTTATATGATAAATGGGTGTAATTTCACAAAATCACGTTTTCATCACGTTGGAAATGTCAGAGAAAACTGATAATTGGTAATATAAGGAATGAAGAACTAGCTGCAGGCCGTAGGGTATTATAGTTGTGCAAACCACAAATCGGTGGCAAAAATTATTATTTACACGTTAATTATATATTATAAACTGTTTATGTTCTTGAATTATTCATGAAATAACGTATTTAATTACAAATAATATTATGTATAAGAGGCACTTAAGGTTTTCTTTAATCAGTAATATACGTTTCGTATTAAGATCGGTTTATTATCACGTTAAAGCGCTTTCTTATGGCTCGTTTTCAAGCCAAAGCACAGAACGTTAAAATTATGCTTTCAATAAATTACTTTCAAAGTTTAACAGCGAATTTTGGTGCTAATATCATTGTTTGAGAATGAGTTTTAAAGTTTACTACTTATTATGTTTTTAAACATTTGAATTTAGTGAAGAAATCTACATTCTCATTCTAATTTTTTTTTTGTTCATATCAATGTACTATGCGATACTTTATAATCCTTGCAGGGAGGAGTCACATTCAGTTTAGATATTAGTTTGGTAGGTACAATTTTTGATTAATTCAAATAGGTTACCTAATATGGAAAACAGGTTAGATTTGAAGGATTAATAATCAGACCTTATTATTTCGTGAAATGAAACCCTTTTTTTATTTGCAAAATGCATCAAAATTCAATATCTCAGCGAAATGATTTTTAAGTTCATTACCTCGCTCGCAGCAGCTGTAGTTAATTCTTTGCAGAATGAAGTCGTGCATATGATCAGTACATAAACTGTACACGAAGGTGGTATTTTTAAATCTTGATTCAATTACTTCTTTTTAGATTTTTTACTACATTCTTTCGTACTGTTTTTGGCAGCTGTCTACATGTTAACTTTCTCTTTCTTTTTACTTTTCGTATTTCTAAATTTTATTTTATTTGGTTAACATAACTTTAGAAAAATATGAAATTTGAAAACACTAGTGAATGAAAAATGATTAATTCATTTTTATTGAAAAATTTATTCTTACTGGATTATATTTTAATATGAAATAATAACTACCTATATACCAGAATATTTGCTGTGTTTTTATAACTTTGTAACTTTTAGCTAGAGTGTGAGATAAAATAAATTTTCTTGTTTGGATTGGCAACCTTCAAATCCGAAAAAGGAAAGGTCGCTGAACTGAAAATGTGACCAATGCAAGTGCAAGTTAACTCATTCCTGTAATAAAAGTAAAGCGTATTTATTTTGAGGTATCTACCAAACCGGAAAATGATTGTGGAAGTTAATCTTATGATTATTATGTTAAGAAAAACGAAAGTAAAACCATATTTCTTGCAATCACTGTGATAGTAAGATAGTTTGAACACGGTTAGACTATCACATTCCTCAATTAATGAAACGAAACGAAAAACCGAACTTGTGTCGTTTTTATTGATATGTCAAAAGATAGAAAATGGCACTAAAATATTCGTTACCTAGATAACTAACTACATAAGCTTCTGTTTGTTGCTATGTCGAGTATGGAAAATAAAGAAAAAAAAGGCCCAAATTAAGTTTCTATTTCAATGTTGTTTTTGCTGCAAAATAACAGTGATTCTCTAGAGTCATAAGTCTCTTCCGCCATGAGTGAACCTTTGGAGAAGATAAAGAAGAATGGAAAGAATATGGAAAATAAAAAGAAAAAAGAAAAAAGCCAAAAGGAGCGTCGAGGTGTATTCAAGACTTCTTGCCTACAATTGGAAACACTAAATAAATCCATACATTACTTACATTCTTGTTACTTATTACGTATATGCACTAATCTATCCTGTGAATATAGTGGATCACATGGCCATTTAATTGTTAATATACAGGATGGTTATTTTAAGTCGTCTACTCAGAATGTCTTGGTTATTTCTAACCGTAAGAAAGAATATTTCATGTGAAAAATGTAGCCTTCAAGAAGAGCGATCTTTGCTGTAGTCAGATTTTTAGGGTGACACCTACTACAGAAAGTATAGCCAAAAGTTTAAAAATTTATATGCTTACACTTAAAGCAAAATTAAAGGATCAAGATATAATAACGTTATTTCTTGTTGGGAATATTGTGGCAATATCTTGAGACAACTATACAAGATTAGTACCACCTTCTGTATCTATAATAACAGTAATAAATGCTAATGTGATACTGCTCAATGGAAACTACAACAAAAATGCAAACATGCTTTGTTATAAAAATATAGAAAGTGATGACTCTGCTTAAGTACGATTATACCCAAGACTTCATAACTATCCAGAAGTACCTAGGCAGAGCATTATGACAATATTTATTGACAGGTAATCGTGATGTGAACGAGGCCATAACGAGAAAACTACACCATGCGAATACCATTATCTGACTGTTAAAACAAAAACTAAAAGATTTTTATCACTCCCCATTTGTCAAAAAATGGCTTCCAGCTGATCACCACCAGGATTGTAGTCAGAAATGTTATTACATTAGTCGGAGTACGTGCCAGACATACTGTTATTGGCCTGATTTTCACGTTTCAATACCACAAAACTCTCTTAACTTTCGCAGGTGATCATTTAGACTAGGGTTAATAAAAAACAATAGACAAACGTGCTACTCAATGGTAAATCTAAACTAAAGTGTATATTAACATACTGCAGAACGTTTTGCACAGTGTGATGTATCACAAGCCAAGAAAAATATTGTTAATGATATAAAAAATATTAAGCATATTTTTGTGATTCTTTAATTTTTTCGTTGAAGTATATATGATTTCGCATAGCGTCTTCGTTTCTAAAGACAGAAAAGGATTTTCTCAATAGAAATTCATTGCAAAATGGAAGAGAATCAAACCATTTTTCTTAGGTGCCAGTTACCTAATGAGATTGTATAATTTATTATATAATGTTTTAGAAGAAACCAGGAGACTAAGAATTTTTACGAAACTATTAGAACTGATTGGAGGACAACCTTTTGTTGAGTTTTCTTATCTTTTGCAAATAAAGGGTTTTCCAATAAGAGGTGTTATTTTGATATTCAAAGAAAAGTGCCATTTTTTAATATAAATGATCGGATGTTTATTTCATTATAAAGAGGAAGGTATGCCGTTAATAGTGGAAAATAACATCAGGCAAATGACCACCACGACCACGCTTACAGGACAATATCCTTTTCATGAAATTTTCCATAACCAAATCGCAAAGTGGCTGCCCTATGTCCTCGATAGCCTCAGGAATTCCATCTTTGAGGTCTTGAATCGACGCTGGGCTGTTGGCGTAGACCTTCTCTTTCACGTGGCACCAAAGAAAGAAGTCGCAAGGTGTTAAATCACAAGATCTCGGTGGCCAATTGTGATCACCTCTTCGAGAGATAACACGGTCCGGAAACTTTTTCCGTAAAAGATCAATGGTTTCGTTGCTTGTGTGGCACGTAGCGCCGTCTTGTTGAAAGTAAACGTTGTCCAGATCAATACCATCCAATTCCGGCCATAAAAAATCGTTAATCATCTCTCGATAGCGCAATCCAGTCACCGTAACTGTTGCTCCAGCCTCATTTTCGAAAAAGTAAGGTCCAATGACTCCGCTGGACCATAAACCGCACCAAACAGTCACACGTTGAGGATAGAGAGACTTTTCAACAATAACTCTTGGATTTTCTGAGCCCCAGATCCGACAATTTTGCTTGTTGACGAAGCCACCGAGGTGGAAATGGGCCTCATCACTCAAGATGATTTTTCGATGGAATTCTGGATCATTTTCATGCATTTCAACGACCCAATCAGCAAAGACACGACGTTGTTGATGATCGGCCGGCTTGAGTTCTTGTGTTAACTGGACTTTATAAGCCTTAAGACCCAAATCTTTATGCAAAATACGGTGTAATGACGTTTGTGGAATGGCTAATTCCAAAGAACGACGAGGAATGGACAAACCTGGGTTTTCTTTAACACTTTCGGCTACAACAGCAATATTCTCGGCTGTTCTTGAGCAACGTGCACGGGTTTTATTCTTCACATCACTAACTTGTCCCAAGAGCTCGAATTTTTTCACCAATTTCTGTATTGCGGTCCGACAAGGTGCTTCACGGTGACCCAAAAATGTTCGAGTTTTACGAACCGTCTCTGCCAAATCTTCACCATTTTTATAGTGAATTTTAATAATTTCAATGCGTTGTTGAAGCGTGTATCGTTCCATATTTATTAATGGCGTAGTTTCTACTTGTCGAATGTCAAAAAATGATAGCTTCAAAAGTGACATCTACCGAAATAGCGGGCTATTCAAAATAACACCTCTTATTGGAAAACCCTTTACTTTACATTCTGAGAAAATACTGCATTGTTATTTAGCTCCTAGTTTGTCTATCAGTAGGTTTGGTTACAAGAAAATTATTGAAACCTTTCATAGCTTGTCTTGCTACATACTGTTTTGGATGTAGTAATAGAATATTACTATAACTGCAGTCAATTGAGCCTGAATAAGTTTTGACCATTTAACTCATAAGGGTGTTTTAGACCCTAATATTTAACAATAACTACAACAGATAATTAATTGTGGCCTGGCGCTCTTGTTGTGTTTTTAAAGTTTTGCATTCTTTGGATTTAAAAAACAATCCTATCTGTTATCCACCCGTAAGAATCAGGTGAGTTAGTTTGCACCAAAAAATAATTGTTGATGTGCCCCGGAATTTCTAAATTTGATTCTGAGTATGCTTGTTATACAGTCAATGTTAAAGCTCTCTGTCCGATATAGGATTAAACAGTAGAATTTAAATTTAAGTTTTTCTCTCTTCCACGTCAAACACAAGTCGCTATCCCTGCCTATTTAATTACTAATCTTCTATACTGTATGTCAAGAGAGAAGTGCTTCATTCATTACCACTAAAATTTAAAAAACCCTTTATTTTAAAAAAGATTTTGCGCCCCTTTTTGGTTTGCACTCCTGGGCCCGTGTGCTTATGTTAGTCCAGCTTTAAGTACTTCCCCAATATCTCGCATGTATGTATCATCGCTCACCACAACAGAACAAGAATTTTGTCATATTTCTATGGTTTACTTATAAGGTATACAGTCTTTTTATCGTGCTCGTTCAGTGGATCAAGCCAGCCTTCATGTATTTGACCTCCTACAAGATGATGAGTTTTGTAGCATTTTTATCATTTTATGACACTCTAGGTTTTGCATACGTATGGACTAGACGATTTGGCCCTGCACGAATGAAATCCATATGAAATCTGCTGTATATCTTGTGGCATGTAGTTCTGGAATACCGTGTATTTTCGATCATTTTTGTATTGGATAGACCAACTCTGAATTGAGCATTGTAATATTCTTGATGTTTACAATTCTTTTCTTTAAAATAAATTAGAAATTAAAACGACTGTAAAATTCTTTAGCTTAGACGATATGACAAATGCCTGAAAATCTCATCATTAATTCCTATTTAGTAATTTTAGCAAAATTTCTCGGTATATTGTCCAACTCCTAAAGAAGCATTAATCATATACATAATTATCTGTGAGACGATGTCTACACAGGTTTGGTCTCAGCATTGGGTTTGAATAGGCAATACCATATGTCCAAGTGTCTGGATGCCTGTATCTGTATAGACCTCTTTGAACTGCTCATATTTTTTTCAGTTCGTTTAGGGTTTCTAGTCCAAAAAAAAGTTTAAAATAGCTGTGGCTTTTCAGGGCTTTAAAAGATTATCTTGCCACCTGTGAAACGAATAAGGCACTGCTCCCGAAACAAGAACTGAGATTACTATCTTTATTAGGCTTTTATTGCATAGCTACTGGAGTTTTCTATCTTGTATAAAAAGGATAGATAGATTAGACATAGATAGTTTGAATCTCTTTTGCTATCATAGGGTTTTCCTTAAGACCACAAACCGCACTTTCAAGTTTGCTACCAATATCGGTGTTTATTTTGTGCTACTGACATAACTACAGTCGTAATAGTAGCTTCATCATCATCTAGCCTAGAAAAGTAAAATACAGATCTTAACGAGACATCCAAATGGAATGACAGCCAAATACAATAGATCGAGTTCATTTATTTGTAAAATTGAAGACAATTTATGTAAGGTGCTACAGTTGCCTTAGGCGCACTGAATCTTGAGGTCGGCTCTGGATTTCAAGTGTACATACCAATATTCCTTCTAGCTTAAATCTTTTTTCAAAGGCTGAAAGCTGCCTAGGCAGGATATCGTCCAACACAATGCCTTTCTCTTCATTCAAAACCTTTTCACGAGCTATTGGTGTACAGATCTTAAACAGCTAGTAAAACAATAGCCTATTATAGAAGGGCAAATGAGAATCTTGCAAATGTAAATAAGAGTGTACGGATGACAGTCTGCGCTATACAGAATAACGTCAAAAGAATGTCAAGTTATCGTCTTAGTTTTTGTGGTTTGTTGAGAATAGTTGAGAAGATCATTTTTTGGTAGTGTATGGTAGGGCAGAGACGAATGCTACTGTCTTAGATCATAAGATTTAGAATAAATGATTTTTACTCTGATGAAAATTACCTCAGTGTTTTTTAGATTGCGTTTGATACTCTTATCGTATGAACTTGCGTCAAGGGATTCTGGACTGCCCATAACGTAAAGTTGTTAATAATTGTAATAGGTCTATTTATAAAACGGGAAACCACTAAGAAAGAAAACATCACCGAAAGGAATTCTATATTTTCCATTTTCCAGTATAAAAATTGCAGATAACTACCCTCTTCTTAGTGGAGCATGAAAAAAATACGGATCAAATTAATATGTTACAATAGATTTCTAAAAACTTGCTAACTGTTTTTTTTTGTTATGCTTTCTTACATTTATTTTAACATCAACGATACTGCCAAGAAATTTTACGCTTTTCAGGCAATTCTATTTTGTAACTGCTACTATTTAAGTATTTAGCTGTGATCTTTATTTTTTGACAGTCAATGGCTCTTTATATCATATTTTGCTAGAACCTATCAGAGTATTTAAATAACCCCATTACTGTAGACTTGGAGGACGATGAAAGATGGAAGTAAATAACCAAATGGCATTAATTGAAAATATAGAAACGAAAGTCATCAGATGATTCTTGCGAAAAGAATTTCTAAAGGTAATTGATTGAAATCTTCTAATAGAAAAAGCTGCATGTATACATCTGACGTTACGCTTATAACTCAGTAATAGATTTGTCTACCATTTTAGGGGCATCGAAACGTATTTAATGTTTTGGAAAGCAGCCGACAGGGTGTGACTGGAAGATTGCATCATTTTGACTTAATCAAATGTGGAACAATAAATGATGAGTTGCAATATCGAAATTTACTGTAAGCTTGCAAGTATTGTTCACTTTGATCATTGATTGTTCTAACAATACGATTTATTAGATACGTATGTGTTAAATCAATGAAAATCTTTTGAAGAGTTCAACTTTGCTATTTTCTAACTTCATTCAAACTTGTATTCTGTACATATGATTTCATTTACACCTAGAACGTGTTCTCCATTGTTTGATCATAAATGAAAAAATCAGAATTATTCTTAACGAGATATTAATGCTAGGAAAAAAAAACGAAATGCAGTGACAGTTTTTGTTTGCTTTGATTCCATCTTTCTTTCTTTTTTTTTCTTTAGATAACAATTATACCTGTTTTTATTTATAGGAAGATATTTTCTGACATGAAATGAATGAAGCAAAATTACATCAAAGATGCGGTAATGACTTATTTTACACTTCAGAGAATCCAATAAAAAAAGTGTTTTAACTGTTTCCTTTCTTAACTAACAACCAAAAAATCTTTTTTACATTCAGCGCTCATTAGTTGTTGTCTGTCATGAGTGTGAGTTGCAAGATGATTAATGTGTAAAGTTTAATTTTTGATATTTAGAATTCACTTTTTCAAACCGAGTAAAAGAGTAAAATGAGCGAATCAGATAAGTCACGACTGGCTTTATTTATTATCGCGAAGACCTAGACATTGAAGATAAATATTTTCCTGCTGTCTTCATGTGCGTGCGCGTGTGTGAATCTTATGAAATGGAAATAGAATACACCTACCTACGTAATTTTAGCTTCCGTGTACTCTTTGGTTTTTCTCCTTTTTATGATGTTATTTATGTCTTTCATAAAATTATTTTTACCAAAACAATCCAACTGTTAGTAATTCAAAATACTTTTATTTTTTGCTTTTCAAAAATTTATTTGTGGCAACAAACTCGAGTTTTGCGAACTTTAAAAATATTGAAACACAATTACGAGCAGTTGACAGATCGTTTTGCGAGCTAAATTTAATAATCTTTTCTTTGCGAGCACGAACTTCGTGATCGAACTCACAATATTTTAAGTCTAGATCTGTCTTGGTTTTACGAATAAATAGAAGAAAATGTAAACATTAACACGAAGTGCAGTAATTTTATAAATAATTTTTATTTTGTGGTAAAAAGATACAGAAAGGTATACATAAAAAGAAGAAAATCTCGAATCTTCCTCCCGGTATAGATGATAATCAAAATTTTACGTGCTCGCAATAGCAAATTAAAGGCGGCAAAGAGGCACGGTCTCTCCCGCATGTAAAATCACTCAACCTTGAGATTAGTATTGAAGTGAACTCAGTAACGGCGATTTCTGAAATTATTTTCGGCAAGATGATGTCAAAATCTCATAGCTTTAAAGGCGTGAAACGACACGTGCAGAAATTATTATGCAACGCTGATGTGTGTACTCTTTCAGTTTCTAGTTTTTTACAGGAAGAGAAGAAAGCATTATAATTTCGTAATGTGTGAAATTTAAAAATAGATAGAATGGAATCCGATCTAGTTTTCCTATTTGCTTGAAATTCAGAAGTAAACTATGCATACGAGGAAGTTGGAATCAATAAAAATTTAAATCGTGCCATTAAAAGGCCATAAAAATAACCAGGCCAGCATTGAGACACTAAAAGCTCGTTATAATTAAACAATTTTCTAGTCTTGATCGTCTGTTGTGTTTATGTTATAAAATTCTATTAAATTGTATTGAACATTCAATTTTATAAGTAGTTAGAAAGTAAGTTCATGAACCAAAATCACGAATTTTGTAATTTTGGATTCTTGTTATTATTTCTTTTTAACGAACAAGATAATCTGGCTTCTTATATAACTACATAATATTTTGTAGTCCTGGATGGCAAGAAATTCCTTAGCCTATAAGAGTTATCGCAGGATCTCGTTCAACAAAACTAACCAACCAATATACTACATGCATATCACATAAGTAAGTAGTTTTTGTTCCATTGTAACAATTCTGCATTTGGTCAAACCTGTTAGATATTCTAAGCACACTTACTGAAGACTTTCTGATTTTCTTTTGCCAGAGATTCTTTAACTGATGATTTAATTGTTAATATTAAATATGATCAAAGTTGTTTGTAACTTCATTAGCACTAAGGAAATAATTATAAATGCGTTGAGATAAGAATCCTGAAACGTGTCGTGCAGAATACATGAAAATCTGCTTAGATCACCAAATAACTAAGGACGATATTTTACATCATTGTTGTAAATAAAGGTACCGATTCTCTTCGTTCTTAATTTTAATGAGACTTTTTGGACGTGAAGGTTTCAAAGAAGAGAAGGACGCGTCTTTAGTTAAATGTTCACTTTTGTGAAATTTAAAATAGCTGTAGCCAGAGAATAGATGGAGGGTTTCTTCTTTTTTCATAAGCATCTCGATCGAGATGAGATATAAAATCAGTTTGAATTACCCTGCTCGATCATCTATATCACTCTTTTTTGGCCATTTATACTTGGAGACGTTTAAAGTGTGACGTATTCATAGTAATGGTAATGATGATAGTGATACTTTGAATCCTACTGAGAACGATTGAACTTTGCATCTACGGGATCTTCTGTTTTGTAAGGTAACTCTACAATAAGGTAACCATATTAATTTTTCTCAAATACAGTTTCTTTCCAAGTTTTTTTCCTTTTTGATAACTAACAATGATAATCTGCATTCAGACAAAAAATATGTCCATTCCATTTATTCAGACAGGTAATATGACCCTTCGAATATCGGCTACCAATTTCTGATGATTTCAAAAATTTCTATTACTGCTTGTATTTCATATTTCATGCCGAAGAGAATCTCGCCCGTGGTCAATCATTAATTATTGAATTATAAAAAAAGGGAGAGAAAGTGATATTCTTCAAAAAGTTGCATTTATAGATCAAACTGGCCTTTGTAAATGAAAGAACAAATGAATATTTCTTATTTCATTGTAGATTCTATTGCAGAACCACATGAAATCTCGAGACCGATTGCTACAAATGGCGAATTTCATACAGATATTAATTGCAACATGCCAGAGAATTATTTTACTGTCTCTATACAATTGTCTATTTTTAATTTTTCAACTTTTCCTTCTTTCCACACTTCTTACCGCTTTCACTATTTTTACCACGCTCGCGCTTATTTCTCTTCTCTAAGAAATGTGTTTCTGCATCTTCTTTCTTTGCTTTTGCTCCATATTGTCTTACTACTTATGCTGTTTCCACTTTTCTATTCTTCTTTTGTTATTTCTCTGCACTTCTTGCTGTACTTACATCTTCTCATTCTGTTTTCCCCTCTATTTCTCTTCTTTTCCCAATTTTTAGTTTTCCCTTTCTCTTATATTCTTCTTTTCTATTTTTATTAATTCTTTCTTTCTACTACTCAAGTTTGTTCCTTTTTTTCTAAATATATATTGTAGTATCTTGACTAGTTTTTTTCATCATCTCATATTTTCTGTCCAATTTTTTTTCTGAGTTACTCCCCTTTCTTCTTCAAGTTAATTTTTAGGTAGTGAAGGTAGTTTTAGGAGAAATCTTTTCTTCAGCCAATAAAATTGATTTTGTTGAAGCAAGAATCTAGAGTGCACACTCGACTGTGACTTGCTCTATTTGGGTTGCGGAAGGAACGGTCCGCTGTGGCGTGGAGTTCGACGACCTCCCGCCGTACCATTGTTGATGGTAGTTTGTGTGTTCAGTAGCAAAGAGAAAATCCTAGTTCTAGGTAATCGTTGTAGAAAACGGTAGTACATCTTTTTAAAACCATGCTACCGCGCGCGAATTCACCGGGCGTCGTGGTGATGGAGTGTGGTGCCGGACGATTGAATCACTAACGTTTGACAACACGGCAAGGTGTTTGGAAGGGAGAACATCAAGAGAGTAAGGAGTTATCAGTTGCTACTTTGATAACATTCTGTCCCGTTTGATGTCTTCCGGTAGTGCATATTAGCTTCCAAGTGTTCTACATCTAAGACCATTTAGCGCAAAGAACAGGAATACGAGTTGTTTTTCATTGCGTCTACATTTCTTATCTTGGAATTCGTTACGGGGGGCTTATTGGCCAGACAAATATTAAATTGGTTGCAACAGACCAGAGAAAATCTCAATGAATGGTTTAAGGTTTTTTCTTGCCAACAAAAGTACGAGTAGGGACATTCTTCACGCAGATAAGATCTTTATAAGGAATTTCTCGGCGTGGGTTGTTTTATTTTTTGCCACAGTACGGCATCACGGAACCATCTTGATGATGGCTGTAGACGCAGCTCTGAACATTGTGGTGGTGCTCGCAGGATAAATCTTGGAGCAGCGGTGTACAGATCTAGTGTTAACCTATCTTGGTGCCTGTGATGTGGAAAGAGAAAAGTTATATTTAATCCGTAACTCTGTTCAGCAGTCTTTTTGTATCTGTTTTTTAATTAGAAGCAATGAGTTTGAGTCACTGCTAAAATGCGTTCAAATGGCACCCTTTTGGGATTTTTCTGACTAGACTTCTTCCAAGCTGTTTACAACCAAGGCGATGAAGCTCAAAATACTTTAACCTTAAAGGTCATAAAAGAATTTACCCTACTAGAAATTATTGTATAAACAGCTGTTTAAAATAGTGCCCTGAATCACCATAGTAGATCTACCACAATGGCATTTGTTATTTTCATGTTGAAATTGCTAAGCAGAAATTAAAATTGAGCAGACTGAAGTAATTGTCTTTCAGCTTTGATCTTTTAATGTTTTTATCAACCCTTGAACCCTTCAGAATATCACTTCTTTTTTGATATTGTGCAAACTGATAATCGTACCAGTGAATATGAGATTTCTTCAATAATATTATGGAAAACCTGAAAAAGTCACTTTCTTAATAATACTGCTTGAAACCTTGAACTCAGATGTGAGTAAGAAATCAGACAAGACGAAACAAGATTATAGAGGGAAAAAACAAAAGTTACTTCTTAGACTGAATAAAAACCCAAGAAGTATTTGTATGGGCATGGATGTAACATAAACAAACTCTGTAGAATTCCGTTAAGAAAATTTGGTCTAGCGGAATCTATGCAACTTATATAAATTGAGATATCTAAGTAGCATATAGTCATCGATAGATGAGATATTTCTTTGAACTAACTCGGGAGAAATAAGGAAACCAGGATAAATATGGAGAGCTGGGAAAGAAGACAAAATAATTTCTGAACGATTTCAACACAAGTAGAGCAAAGGAAGAATTCAGACAGGTAAAAAATAGACGAATTCTGGACGAGATCCATATAAAGAAGGAAGCGCTCGAAAATGAGAAAAGGTTTTAAAATATAATCGAACCTGAGCGACCTCATACATTACTGCTGTACTTTTGTTTTATTACGTCAGTATAGAACCTGGCGTTACTTTCTCTTACGGAATGCTGATAAGACAAGATAGATTTCGCGACTGTTACTAGTAAAGTAGCAGAAATCAGAAACGCGTACTTCCACGGGAAAAGGTTAACCAGTTAACCAGTGTTGTGCCATGCCATTTTCAAAACCGTATCCTCTTTCTATTTCCAGGTCTTGAAAATAAATACAGAATGAAAACCGGAACAATTACACATTTTGTTTTTTGTTATTAAAGCGATAACAGCAGATCTTTTGTTTTAAATAACACCAAAACAATTTGGAGGTGTTCAAAATATCTGATAAATCTTGGATAACTAATTCATCGGCGACAGTCAATAGTTTTTCGTCAGGTTTATTTTTATTGGAGCAAAACAATAACAGTTATTAGTGATAATAATTTCATTTAAAGAATATAAGAAGACGATTTTTACATATAGATTGACAAACGTTACTGTATAACAGGTAAGATAATTATTAATTGTAATTTGACCTGGTTGCCATTTTAATGTGTAACATTTTCTTCTATATGCTAATATTTGTCAATAACCTAATGACTGTTTCCAATATTGGTTTCCATATATCGACAACATGATCTAGCACGAATTAATAGAAATCAAATGAGATAGCAGTTTTATGTGTAGGTTATTTTATGGACCAGACAAGTTAACTCACGCAATCAAACACTTTTTTTATTGCTCCAGAATAGTTAACATAGGAGGTGTTTTAGATGACCTATTGTCTGATTGAAGACAACCTTTGACTTTTTCTGGAAGATAATAAAGTTACGTTTCCTTTCTTTCTTTTTTTATCGAGTTCTTTTTTTCTACTTGTTGAATTATGGATGGCGAAAATACTTCAACTAGCTAGTGCTACAAAGCGCAGCATTTACTGTACTTAATTCTTGAGAACCATTTCTAAAAATAAATGATAGTGGTTATGTTTCTAGCAGAAAAAAATCTTGTTAAAAAAGAAGTATTAAATTACAACATTTGTTTTCTATAATGAAAAATTTATTATTTATATTTAGAAGCTACTATAATATGCAAATCATTTTGAAAGATCAAGATTTCTAATCGTACTTTTTTATGTGTGTAATTTTATTAGTGATAATTTATTACATTTTTTCTCTACTTGTTTCAGACTGGCTATATTAGAACTGTAGAAGGAAACTATTATATCGTACCAGTGGAAAAATTTCACAATGATTCTATTACAAGCATTTTACATCGAATCAAAAAAATCGAACATAAAACAGAACCTTCAAATAATGAAATTCATGACCCCAATTTGGATTTATGTGAAACCAAAGGTGAGTTATTTATTGCCGTTTTCTTTTTCATTTTCTTCCTAACGTTAATATTTTATTCTTATATATATGTATACACATCAGGTGTTTTATCTATTGTTTAATAGTCAAAAGTATACTTAAAGAAAGCTCATGCCGACTTGGAAGTATGTTGCAAATGTCTTCTAGACTGCTGGGCTCCGCGTGCAAACACACGAGCAAACAAGACTTGCTTTTATAGAAATGAAGTATGCATAAATACATATTAAGTGATCCGCTGTTTAAACCAGCTAGAGCCGCATAAAAAAGAAGTAAATCAAGACTGGACCACGCGAGAAGTAGACTGAAGACACATTTCTCTCGGTTTAACTTTGTACAAATTTTTTTCGTGTAGAAATTTTGTCGTTTGGAATCATTCAAATTGTTAGAATAATTTTTATTGGAGTCATTTTTACAGCATAAAAAATACTAGTAGTGCGTCTTTATAGCCCAAACGAATTTGAAATCGAGTAAAGTTTAAATTGCCGTGAGCACTAACAAAGCTTCTAAAATATCTAAAAATAAATTTTAAAAAATGACACAACTGATTTAATCAAGAGTAATCTAACATCGCTTTTTTACATTTCAAAAAATGATTATTCAACATTTTTTCTTTCCTTTAATATTTCATTGACCTTTTATAAAAAAAGGAGTAAAATATATCTCGGTTACTGTTTTAGAGCACACTAATACTAAGTATGTTATGTTTTGACAGTCTTAGAAATTGGAAGTCTATAAGATTTGTATCGATATGAATACTACGATTTCTCTTATTACAAGAATGCCTGAAGAGAATTTTGCAAAATTTACAAATGAAAAGTGTGTTTATTCAAATAGAATTATTATAATAGTAGATTTATGTAGAAGTACGTTGTGATTAATGATATATGCATCTTATGCAACTAATCTTTTGTAAATTCCAAAGATGGTTTATTCAAATTGAATGAAAAGCTTAAATTTATTTGATAAATAAAAAAAAATCTAAATTAAGACTTGCCAATGCCCAAAATTACATACTAAGCAGAAACAAGAAAAAGAATCATGCGACGCCCATAAAATCTACCATCACAATGTTTAACATAGAGAGTGTTTTTGTATGTAAATCCGCATTTAAGCTAATGATGATTCACTATTCTTTTTTGCAAAGTAAATAAATGTCTAATCCAAGGTTAAATTAACCTTTCTAAAAGTTAATGACTGCAGTCTAGACAGTGTACTCGACTATTTCGATTATTCTACGTACGTGTATACTATAGTAAATTGTATAGTACTTATGATTAGTCATGTATTATGTACTACAATGCTATTATTATACTTTCTAATTTTCAACTTAGAAGGCTCGTAATGATACTATCATTGAGGACGTTCATTTTTCTAGGAAATCATGTTTTGTCTAAGATATACCCTAAAAGGACACCTGTGAGGTTTCGTCTACATCTTATAACGTATAATTGAATTTAAAACAAATATCCAAAGGCAAGGCTGTATTCATATTTCTACAATATTATAAATAGGAAATTAGAATGCAATAATACTACAATAAGTAGTACTATAAAAGCTAATGAATATGCATTCAAGACAAGACTGCATAGTTATATAAAAGCGAATAAAATGCTAACTATTAATTATCTGAAAATAAGGATATTTCAAATCATTACTTTAATTAAAAACCAATAGTTGCATGCTGCATGTTAAGTGTAGAAATCATCCTTTTCTTTAAGGTTGGTGTGGAAATTACTTTTTTTTCTACATAGAAAAATATTGACTTGAACCAAATGACTGAATCTTAAGTAATTACATGATTGTATATGTTGTTTGTTGTGCATATCACTGAATGGTACTAACAGAAGAAAAACAATTTGATTATGCAGTAGAAATTATTGTAATCCAAAGACCTTCAAGTGAAATCGTTGTGAACGACAATAACAACAAATAATTGTAAATTTGTAATTAATAAACTAATTTTACAAACTCCACATCTACATTTATGTATACTTGTTCTTGTAACAGGATTCTCAATATTATGAAAGAAATGTAGAGTTGGTTGCATAATCTTACGTCGTTTAAAATTTCTTTTTGGCATACTGTTCAGTAGCTTGTAAAACTTATCTTTAAAAACGCAGTCGTTTTTTTTAGATTTCTTTATATTTGATTTTATAAGCACGCTGTAACTTGAGTTGATTCATTTGATTTTAATATACCGTGAATACTTCCATTAACCACCTGATTGAGGTAATCAATAAAATTTGCTGGATTATTATTATTGAGATCGGAAACAACTAATCTTGATATTTGAGAGAAAATCCTACTGTGAGCGATTATTTTAGTTGGAATTTATATTCATTTATCTTTATAAATAAGTCTTCTGTTTATTACTCGATAAATCTCCAAACAGTAGTAACATAATCTTGCACGTTACAAGGAAATATTCACCTTGATGATCTTGATGTAGATTTGATGTGTTTGGAAAATCAAAAATAAGAGATAGATATGAGTGAAGTTCAACCTCAAAAGTGAGCATGAAACTGACTAAGTAATTGCAAACAAAATTGGGGTAAACTAACCTTTGCATCATTTGTTACAAACACACTACTAAATTTACAAACCCAAGTTTGAAAAAGAAAAGAATTGTCTACAAACAATATTAAAGAGAACCTGCTTTGCTTATCAGTCAAAAAAATCTCAGGTTTGTATAAATATTTCTTTTTGCCAACACCATTTATCTTCTCAAGTCTGAATATAACAATACAACAAATTCAAAAACAATTGTGAATTTCTCGTTGCTTTTTCTTTCTACATCTGAAACATCTTTACTATCAATCGGGCTAAATTTTGCTATGGTGCCTAAAAAAATCTGATTAGAAGACGTCGTGGATGCAGTAAAATCTTCGTTACAAAAACTCCCACACGAGGACGCAGAATTGGTCACAGTAGCAACAGCCTAAATTTCTTACCTTTGCAAAATCTCTATCATAAAAAATATAATTGTTGGAGTTAAACATTTATTTAGAATTATCGGAATAATAACGGCACTGGTATTTTTAACAGACCCCAGTGCGTGAAGGAAGATTTATGCAAGATGTAACATGCATTCCTTTCCAAGATTTAACAAGAGATCACTTCGCTCATCAACTCTGCACGTTGTTCTCAAAAGGTTCAAAGCCAACGTATAACTTGGTCAGGTACCTCGATCAGAACTTTCCATCTAGAATATTCGTATGAAAAGGAAAATGTTTTTTATTAGTAACATTTTCTCTAGATCTACCAATCTTTTTCCTTGCTGCAAAAGTTACTATACCGAGAATTGAATAGTTCATTGTATTTAAAGAAAATTAAGTTTCTATAGGTTAAATTTAGAAGGGACAAGATAAGAATATTAGTATTATTGGTAATAATAATGGTTAAACAACAGCATACATATCTAGCTTGTATCTTTTATTTTGAATCATCTTAAAGGAATGCCTCATTAAGCACTAGGTAAGTCTATAAATTCTTTTTCCTTTTTTTTTCATTAACGTGGAAAAAACCTATCCCTGAATAGAAGACCGAAAAAGCAAAATTAAGATACAAAACAATTTTAGCACAATATACTATATACAAATAACTAGGTAGACTCAACAAGGATAAATTAAAATAAAACATTTACTAAAGATACAATAAGGATATATCAAGAAAGATTTTATACATCGGCGAGGTTATTGTTTGAAACGTATTTACATAATTGAAGATTGATACCTAACTGTTTTAAATCTTTTACAGCATCTGAAGAATGCTAATCAATTTTCAGGTTTTATATTTTATATACACCATTACTTTATACAAGTCATATCTTTAGCGGTAGATGAAATTTCATAAAGAAAAGTAACATTAAAATTCTAAAGAAAATTTCCAATTTCATATTATAGTTCTTAATGTAGAAAACATGTAAGTGAAACGTGTACATTTGTCAAAAAATAAAGTAATTTGTATGTAAACCCATATCCCAGACAGTACTACGCGTTTACTTATCGCATAATAATTTTTCTTTATTGTTATTAAAAGAGGATTTTGCAGATAACTGTAGTCATAAGTTTTCGGATTTAATGCGCGATCTTGTTATTAAACGTCAAGAGGTTGCAGTGATTATCTTCAGCTTCTTCAATGAAGCTGACATTGAGTTTAGGAATTGTTTTATAAATAATCGCCTGGAGCCCAACACCTGTATTGCATTACATTGGTACTCGTTTTAACAAACAGCCAGACAATAAAAAAATTATGTACATAGTAATATTGAGTGCTTTCAGTGTTCACCATGTCTTTTGTTCTATTAGCATTCTTCATCTTTTATGGATCATTGTTTTTTATGGAAAGTGCGGACAAAAACCCGTAAATCTACAATTCTTATTATTTAAATATCATGTATGCTTTACAGTTATTGCAAACTGTGGCTTTTGTGGGGTAATATTTTTTCTATGTGGGAGGAATTCTCTGCATTAAAAACTATTGTGCCCTTGGATTTACTATACAGTAAACAACAATGAACTTTCTCTTAACAGTATTACGATTATATTCAATTTTGTTTGTTTGAATTTTTGATTTATAACCTGCTACATTATTTAAGAAAAATTATGACCATATAATTGAGGTATTTAAGAAGCACATTTGTGGTTAACAAACGTATAATTTTAATGGGTGTTGATAACAATGATCTTGTCTTATTACATCATGAAAACGTTAACAACGTACAGGTTCCAGATTATATATTTTCTAAAGGCTATATAATTTAATATGTCCTAAAAACGAAAACACGAAGGTAATTTTAATTTTAAACAAAAATATACGTGACTTGTATGTATGTTTCTGGTTTTATAATAATCAAAAATTCCACACTTTTTATATTAATTATAAGAAACTAAATGCAACACATAATTTTATAATAAGTAGGTACCACTTTTGTTTTAATTGGCTCGAATAAAAAAATTGAATAACAATCATGATAATTAGGTATTATTATAGTATTGTAGTACTGGAAATCTTAAATTTTGTAAAACTTGCTATTTTGGAAAAGCTTGGCAAATTCTGTTGTGCCACTTGTTGACAAAGGCATGAAAGTGCAAGAAGTAAACTGAATTCACAAGTGCTGGAAATACAGATTCGATCTTTTTGAAAGAGACGAGTGTAGAAAACTTAATCTTTTGTTCTTTAAAAGAATATTTTAGTTTCTTTTTGTTTTTAAATACTTCAGATTGTAGTACATCCAACACATTTTCCGACCACCCGCTGCTAAAAGTAGGTTTACGCATTATTTACATACGTCAGAAATTGATTATTTTGGTTGAGTACATCTGTCTATTCGTAAAAAGCAAGTACATAATCGTGAAAAATGTACAGTGTGGTCCAATTTCGATGGGGTTAAATGGGTAACTTTCTTATTAGCACAGATAAATGAAAACGGCTTAGGTACTCGTGACCTCTTTTTTCATGCTTATTCCATTACCGTTGCCAGAAATAAGCTGTCGTCTTTTGTTTCTTCCCTAGAGAGAAAAAGCGAAAAATGGCCGATTCCTTCAATTTGCTGTAACTCTTTTATTTTCGAAGCAAACTTTGCAAACTTCCACTTGCCTATAAGAATTTAGTGACACCAATAAAGAAATGACTTAGTAATATTTGTAACACACAAACTAGAAAGTTTGCCGATGTATCGAAATGCTTTCAAATGTGTTGTGCTGCATAGATAACCTGCAGGTTAGATATAGAAGCTTCTACAATATTTCCAAGCATGTTGTATTGCGTATTAAGCAGACGGACTAGGCCACAATTCAGTTTAGTAAACTGACAAGCTGAATCTCTGACAAAGAAGACAAAGAAGTAAAGGTTCTTTTCAGCCGGACTGACGAACGAAACGTGGATTAGTTTGTTTGCAACATTTAAGATGGAAATGAGAACGAGCGTCACTGTCTCCGCCATAGCGAATTTTTCTAACCTGGGCATGTTTTTGCTCGTTCTCTAGATGTTAGTGGGTGGTGCTATTGGTGCTTTTTCCTGGATAGCTGTGATGGAAGTCAGAGAAAATAAGGTTATAAAGAAAATTTGCGCTATTCCGCCGTATTTGAGACTATACGAACGATGTTTTTCCGTGTGACAACACGATCTCCATCGAAACCAGCAGGAACGCGTAAATTTTCACAACATTTTAAGAGGACAGCCGTAGAATCGATATTACCACGGAGTTTCAGAATTGGTATTAGGTGACTCCTAGAAAGATATTAGCGGCGTTGGAAGTTTCTCTTGATGGTTTTGGGTACACTTACTAGTCTGAAAGGACTAAGTTTTTTTAAAGTCTTGGTGAATAAAAATTTGAGTTGCACTTTAGTAAGTATCACTGTTCAACATTTTAAATCTTTTTTAAAAATAAGTTGAGAAAGCATTGTGTTCTAAGGGAAATTTGAAACGCTGAACACGAGGGTGTCATTTGCTTTTATCTACACGTCAGGTTTAGTTTAGAACGTAAATTGTACTTAGCACATGTTTGGCGCTTTCTTCTTTGTTTAAATAAAGTAACTTATGCGGTTTATTTATCACCAATTAAACTTTTCTTGACGTCTATTTGCATGTCGTTTATAGTTTACTTTCGCGGCATTTCTTCCTTTTGTCTAACTGTACTCGGCAAGCATATTTAAGATTAGGTTTGCATTTGTTACATTGTTCCACATTTTCAATTTCTTGATAAAACAATTTTCCATGTTTGTTACTTACTAGGAAAGAATGTGACTCTAAAAGAGGTGCATTTTTAACATTCCCATGCTTTTATCATTTTTGAGCCATGTAATAATACAGGAACAAATGGCACTTATTGTCCGGCATCTTATCTGTATCATCTTGCGAGTTATGCTAACTCTCGATTATATCCATTCCTATTTTCTGGAAAAGTTCCAAGTGGTGTTTACTCTCAAAGTGGGTTAACCGTCGGTGTTGTATAATTTGGCTAAGGGATTCCGACTGTTTATCTCCCGTCCTTCTTAAAAACACAAAAAAACTTAATAGACGGGCATATTAGAGAGAGTACACTGGTTACCCTCCGATTGCATTCCTTCCTTTCAACATGTCTATCAAATTGAAAAATCAACTGAAACAGACCTCAATTCTCTATACTCAAGATCGAGAAGGTGCTGTATGAAAACAAGTTTGCCATTGGAGCATTTTTGGAAATACAAGGAGCGTTCTACAACAAGATTTTCGGCTTTATATGTACCTCTCTGAAAGATGCGTTAATTGTCAGAGCGTTTATAGTCCAAAGTTGTCCTCAAGAAGGAGCTCTATCTCTGATTCATAGGCTATGCAAAGACTCAATGAAAATAACTTGTCTATAGAGTGCTCTGCAGATGATTTTGTGTGTAGGGAACGGATTGATAGTTCTAGTTTTCTTCGTCAATAATCTGGACGACTTTAAGAATTTTTCTCTTTTTAATGCTCAAACTAGGAGTAGTTCTGACAAACTGTCCTTGGAAGAAATATTCAAAAATAGACCTAAAAGCTTATCTCTTCTTACTGGGTAGGAAGAGAGACCTACGGTAAAATATGAAGTCTAAATTCTGTACATAACGGTGATTAATATGAAACTGCAAAACTATCTTACAAAATGCCCAGCTTTGAAGAGTGATTCTATCCGCTAAAAAAGTTTTCAGCAGCGAAGAAAAAACAATACGTTTCTTACTTTATAGTGTTCTATAATACTCCATAGAATCAACAAGATTAATAGGATGTACCTGAGAGTGTTTCCTTGTGAAGTACAAATTACATTCTAAACTAAACCTGCCGTGTAGTGCAAAAAGACATCATCGTGATCAGAGTTCTAAATTGTTCTTAGAACACAATGTTTTTTCAACATATTAGAAATGCTGTTGTAGAGTGAACCGATCATAGATAATACAAAGTGTAAGATGATACCAAACTTAGCGCATTTTTCTGTTGCAATGCCATACATACAAAAGATCAAAGACCAAAGTTGGTTTTTAGACTTCAGTTTAAGAGTGTTAAGAACTTTGTAGTATCAAATTTTTGATAAGTTTTTCTTTTTTCTGTAAACCCTAGGATGATGCTTAGGGTACAGACGTCATTAGCTCCACAGATAAGTAAAAAGCACTTAATTCCAGAAAATGCTGAGCATTCAAGGAGCGCACACGGCGGACGACAAACAATCTTTAAATGTTTTGATCAATTTCGATGAGCTTATTTGAAATAAAAACTCCCTTCTCTAAAAAACAGTAAACCAGGTTCTTATTTCCTTTCTTAATTTGGTAGTATTTTACTGACCAACATACCAATAGGTTTAGTTACATTTTGGTTATTTGAATTTTAAAAAGATGAACAAATTCTAAAAAATTAAAATTAATTAGTGCCTCTGACTGATTTAGACAATGATCAAAAGGAAGGTTAGGTTAATATAAATAATTTTATTATAAATGAAATGCAAGAAAGATCCTAGATCTCATTAGCTATACGATTTAATCAACCTAGCTCGTGCCCTAGCCTAAATAACAAACGTCAGCAACGACTAATGTAAGACCTTCATTTGTCTGTCTTGCCTTACAACCATTATTAAATTGGTCTTTCAACTGTTTTTTGTGATTTAAATGGAATTTCTCTAAATCTGATTTAAATATAAAATACCAGTAACACAAGTTAGCAAATTATAATAACTATCCAAAGTCATCATTAAAACAAATCCTTGTATCTACTGCTAATAAAAATTTACAGTAAACTCTCGTAATGCTGTAATAGTTAAATGTATTCGCATTACTGTTAAGATGTACAAATTATTTATTATTATAAATAAATTCAATTCTTCATTATTTGAATAAGTTATGTTCAGAAAATTAAATTCTGTGGAGTTGTTAATGGAACCACCTAGGTAACTGCCATTAACTATTACAAAGAAATTTTAAAAATTACAATTAGATAAGTATGAACAAACCTAGACGTAGCATGTAGCATAATCTAAAGTTATGTTCCTTTTTTACAGAACATTCAGGAATAATAGTCGACGATTTCTCAGAACATCATGAGCATTTAATAACCAAGAGAGAACTTCGTTTTGATTACTTAGATACATCTTATGACATGGAAGATTATACGGAATTAATGTATGAAAGGCGAAGATCTACACGTGATGTTCCTTGGACAGATAAACCAAGTGAATACGCTTCGAGGCGTAAAAGAACAGGCAATCAAGAGTATCACATTGAGACGATGGTTGTTGCCGATAAGAAGATGACACAATATCATAATACGGATGATGACTTGATACATTATATTTTGACGCTCATGTCGCATGTACGTATAACATTTCTCTCTGTTTACATTTTAACTTTTTTGATGTGCCCATTAACGTATATTTAAAATTCTTTTTTAAAAAAGAAAAACGTAAATGAATATAACAAAAGAGGACCTGCCTTGTAGCTTGCAATTTTATTACTCATTCTTAAGTGCATAATATAAATTTTATTTCGTTATCTTGAAGTTGATCATCTCTTTTTTATGCGCACGAATATTTATTAGGTATTATCTTGAAGTAAGCACCTATTATTCAAGAATACGTTTTACAAAAGCACAATTATCCTTATCCGTATATCTTATAAGAGTTACATTTTAAAATGGTTTAAACCAAATTTGGTTCGTATAACATTGCATACTGCAAACGTTGCAACAATCCTATTATTTCTAGTTTTATTAAAACTAGATGCGTATCAGAATTTATTTTCTTGTATTTACTTATTTGGTTTGACGGTTTTTTAATTGTTAAACAGAACTTGTTAGTATATCCCAGATTCAGATACAGACAAGCTATAGCTAGTTATCTTTGTACTATTTTTAACCATAGTTTTATACGAAGGTCACTCAAGAAAACTGTATTCATTCAGAACAATTTCATATCATTTTAGAGTGGTTTTCTACAAACTTTTCTAACCTGTTTTGAAACAAGAAAGAATTGATGCATATCTAAGCAAAATACGTTGAATTTCTCACTAATCTTCATATAACCATTAGTACAACAAAAGAATATCCAAATATTCTGATTATGATGACGATGATTTATCATTCTGTTTTCTCAACAATTTCCTATTTTAAATCTCTGCACTTTATGCCGCATTTGTTGTGGATGTCCAAATGGCATTCATAGTTAAGATTTTATCTTTGCGGTAAATCTAGTTAATATGAATTCGACTTTTACAGAAACAAACTGTTAGCTTTTCAGAAAGAAGTGTCTGTCTGTCATTCCCAAAAATTTTGCTGTTGGTAGCGAATGACCACACTGTAACTATTGACTCTTGGCTCATTTTGAACATTCTTGTATGAAATGCTCTTTAAATGTCAAAAACGTAACAAGTGCGATTTTTCTCTTGTTATCAAAGTACGTTTTGTTCGATGTCAACTTATTTCCATCTTCCCCGTGAACTGTTATTAGTATCTTCTTCAGAATGGAATCACCATATTGTTGGTATCCGGAGAGATCATAAATACTCTCTTCTTTAATATGAAGACAACAAGCAAAAAATCTTGTTCAGTTACATTATTCCTAAAGTGACAAACAGCATCGTTGTTCTTCGGTTTCTTCTTACCTGGAAAGCACGTCGGGTACTTTCTCTCATTCTTTGGACAGTTTGCAAAATATTTAATCCTGATTAAGTCAGTGAAGTGAACTTACGAAGTCCTTTGAAGCAGTTATTGCAGGCTACTCAATAGCGGGTTTAACTTCTATCGATCGACTACGGCTTTTTACGCTAATATTTCAGAAAATTCTTTCTAACCCCAGAGTTAAGCAAAATAATTCTAACAACTTGGTCACTAGGTCTTTTTCAAGTTTTTAAATAAATGGAAAGAAGTCTTTTTTGTGCTCGTTATCAACGCCCAAGTTTACGTTAGAGGTACTGCACTGTTTCTTCCTAGAAAAAAATGTATTCA
>VTPC01000789.1:0-64266 GCA_011009095.1 Ignelater luminosus
TGAGCAGTGAAATATTGCCTGTTTTATCTCATTATTACCTTTCCCCAGGGAGATATTAGGAGTGGCAGATAATTGGTAATTTGGAATTTCAGGAATAAACTAGAGATTACAATTACAGTAAACACGAAGCTCACGTTACAATTTTTGAGATACGAAACACTCGCTTTCTTCTAGATATGCGGATCCTCTTACAACACGTGCTGTGTAACCAATGAAATAAGACAGAGGAAGTTGTAACGATACGGAATTAACACGAGAGCACTATCGAACAATGATGCTGTATGACTATAAAGTCGGATTAACTCAAGAGCATCGCATGGATCGTATACAATCTGCTTTTGATAATTAAACACCATCTCGAGATAATATATTCAGGAATTCCGCAAGGATCACAACCCTTTATACAGATTGTCACCTGCAATCCTGATTATAGGGCAATAATAAGTGCAAAGTGCATAGAAAGTTTCAGTAAGACAGAAATGACAAATAACTTTAAAATTCTTTTCGAATATTATAAATTTATCTTCTAGCACAGTTAACGGGGAGATTGTGATGCCTAAATCGTAGCTACCATTTAATTTCTACACTTAATGGTATCAAGTGTAATTATAAAAAATATTAGGAAGATAACTCCAAATCCGACAAAAAAACTAAATGCAACGTGGAAATTCACCAGAAATGTCCCTGTGTGACTATTACAGACTAAATTATCTTGAACATCGCTAAAAATGTCTTAGTTTCGAATAAATGTTTCAAAAAGCGTAGAAGAAGACCTTAATTTTCATTATCCAATAAAATTCCGAGTTTATTGCCACCAAATTTATATATCTTAGTAAGGTGATGTAATCGAACGCTCTCCAATACATTTACAAGTATTGGAAGACAGAGATGAGAACATGTTTGTTGGTAAATATCTCATTACATTTTTTTTGCGAAAATCATGAGTCTGGAAACTTTATAGGTCAATATTCTTTAACGTCTTTTATATTTTCGTTGTGAACTGTATTGTGTTTGTTCATAAATACTACCATGAGAATTCTGATGTCATAAAACATTCATTATCCATACAAAGCTCAGAACGTATTCCATTACATAGCAGACACTAATCGTAGAGCTTTCTCAACCGTACTGTCTTTAATATCCGAAGTACACCTAGGCTGGAGGGAAATTCGTTTGCTCGAATTAGCTTGGATTTAAGATCCTGTCTCAGTTTAGCTTTAATAGCCCGTTTACGTGTTAAAAACCGTTGAATTTTGTCTGTGTAGGTACTCAGTGTAATTATGCTTTACACAAATTACTCCCATTGCTGTTAGATTATTATCCTTTAAGACATTAAGAAACAGGGCGTGTACAAACGTCCGAAAATACTTAATTACTTAAGTTTTACTCTTAAATTATCAAAAAGTTTACCTCGTTCTTTATATATTTTGCACAGAGGGAAATCTTACTTTACGTTTTCTCAGGAAGATTGTAGATTTTTTCGTTTGAAGTTTTCCGCCAACTTGATAATGAACCTTTTAAAGATTTAATCGTTAATCTGAGAGGCACCATAATTAATTTCCATTTCACTAGATAATTTCAATAAACATTAAATTAAGCTCATAAAAATCTATTTGGACGGGAAGCTTTCTTTTAAAAGTACATCGGGAGACGGTTAGAAAGTTGGCTGAACTACCACGCTTTGTTAAATACCCATTCTGATTCACGCTAGATTTCGTCTTGCATTAAATTGTTATTAGTCTGGGGTTAATTGAGCTTGCGGTGCGTCATCTGCGACTTGCGTTTCCACTAAAAAGATTCCCTCCATTCCGGAATGATTAGGCTAACGCGCTAGAATCGATAATCCTATTTCGTTCGTTATTAGGCATAATTAAAACAAAAGTTCTAATAACCTAGTGAATATTCTCTAGAGATAGTTTACTAAGAAGAAAATTCAGTAGATTGGTTTTCAAACCTGTCACGTTTTATAGGCAACTAAAGCTGACCGGGGCATCTAAACTGAAAATGTGCAGTTACCGAGCAACCCTAATTTTCTGCGAAATAGTTTTTGTGCTTTACAAAACTTTCTGGAACGGAATGTCCACATTTTCGAAAGCGAGAAGCTTCATCGATTCTTATTTAATCTCTTCATGAAAATCAACCGAAAGAAAACAAAACAAACATTTACAAGAGACGTCGTCATTAAAAGTTTGTACTGTTGTAAGACTTAAATTAATAAACGCGTGTATCGAAGCTACGCAAAGCCCACGTTGCAATTAATGGGAAACATTCAAAGTTGAGTACTTTTGTAATACACAGAGGAATCTTGAATACATACAGATATGAAAGCGATTTACAAGAGCTTCTGGAAGACCGAATCCATATTGTGACGAATGGAGAATTGTCGAATAAGGCACATATGTCAGTTGGAGTATGATTCTGGTGACGTTGATGTATGGAAATGAGATGAGGGTACGGCAGATTGCAAAAGCTGTGAAGAACATACGCGAAGTACTTACATTTTCTATAGAGAAACGTATGAGTTGCGTAGCAGCTCGAATGGATGGCATCAATTCAACCAGAATTCAGTCTCAAATATTAGACGCGCCATCAAAATGAAAACGTTTTGTAAACCATCCTAAAATAGGAAAATGTGCAAGAAGAAAACTCGTATCAGCACGAGAAATCTGTAGTTTGTCACCGTCATTTGGCAGGTACTACAATGTGGCATTATAAGAGCCCTTCTTTACGTATCTACAATATGAGGGCACATTTTTTGATAACCTGATGCTTTCGCTGTTACGGGAATCGTTTCATTAACGCCTCTTTTGATATCAGTGTAACCATAAAAACTGTGCAACATTGGTGATTATCTGATAAACATGTCGCTTTACAATTCACACGACTTTTACAACCAATGTTTTATTAAAATACGATCCATACGCACTGTCACAACAAAAATCAGATAACATCAATATTTAAAAGCATCTCATTCGTAATTTGCTGCCTCAAATCTAACCGCAACGGAATTTTTAAGAAAAAAAACAATAAATATAAATCTCACAAGGAATAAAAATAGGAAAGGCAAGAATATTTAATAAAAGATCACAAAAGCAAAATCCCTTTATTAGGATATTTTCAACTAAATGTGTCCTCGATTCAAGCTTAGAATATCACAGGATATGTGGGGCTCACGGATATCGTGATTTCTATGAGCGCACCCTTCAGGCTGCATTACGAGATGTCAGTGTTAACCGAATTTCCCTAAAGAAATTTATCGAAAAATATGACTTTACAAAATCTACCCTTGATACTTTAGAAAATAAAAAAATATATATATGTATATATACCACTGATTGCTTTTTAATTGTATTTGTATAACGCAAGATGGCTGCTTTCCCTTTTTATGTTGTTTATTATTAATCCTGAAGTAAACATCAAAGTGAGACATTGAAAAGATTGAAAAATATAAACAGCAAGCGATGGAGTAACAAGGTACATAAATTGATTGAAAATGAATAGATAATAACTGGATAAGTTCCTGTAGTATGTTAATAACTGTTATTATCAATCCGTTATTTATGAAAAAAGGACGATGAAGTAGCAACAAAATGGTAGACATTTACTGTTGCCATGGGATCGTTACTTACACGGACTAAAAACTTAAAAGTCCAATTTTAAATAGAATTGTAAATCTATTCTTGGATTTAATTTCGTCTCCTAATTTTAATTTTCTTAAGTGTTTTAATTAAAACTGTTTACAAATATTTTGTTTTAATGGTAAACAAGAGCCGTTCGCGAAGTGATCCTGAGAGACGACAGCTTCAGTTGGCTTAAGTTCTAAATATCTAAATACATTCCACAAAAATCTACATACTTTTGTGTATTTCTCGACGAAATCTCTGTAAACCTTGAGACATTTATCCTAGCATGACGCTAGCTTGAACATCCTTTCACTGTACTTCTGCTTGTTAAGTTGCGGAAGTTTAGGTCGCATATAATTTCATGAACACAACTCTTAGGAATGCCAGTCATTGCAGCACTTTCACGAACTGTAATGCGACTATCTTCTCTAATTAAACATTCGACAGTTGTGCAGTTGTCATCTGTGTGAGGCCCTTGGTCTGTCTCTTTTCTTCTCCGTATCATCATTCAGCTCCGTTCGTCCATCTTCAAATTTTTCGCACCAAACGCTGACTTCTTTTCGGCTTAGAAACATTTCACTCTGACTAACTCCTTCGGCTTGCAAAAATCTGATAACTCCACGCACTTAACACTTCGAATACTCTGCGATTACACACATTTATCTGCTTCCCGGAAGCTAAATTCAGTCTTGAACAAAACAACGCTCCAGACTCCACCACTACACGTATAAACGGGTCTGGTCATGCACCACATGGCGCCAATATTGCGGAAGCGCAGTTTGTATAACAGCCACCTGTACCTTTAATATCGGATTTCTAAAATTTCTAATTCAAATTGAAAAATACAAGTCGAAAATCATCAATCACCCCTTTAAATTAATTTGTATACGTTAAGTCATATTCGTATTTTGAATTTTTCTGTTGTTAAATTCCATCGAGTTATATCGTTGGTCGACTTTGTATATTTGGTCGTCTTACATTGTTCTCTAAAGTTTGGATAAAGAAAACCGCTTGAGTTAAAGTGTACGACTACTCGGGGTTTAGCATCTAAAAATCGGAGAAACCAAAAAAATTTGAATAATTACAACACCTGGATTTGAGTGCGGTTTCGTAATCGGGCAACCCGATTGAGTTGTGAACTTAAGAGGACAATATTGTGCAATCATACTAAAATTTTTCATGGGTGATTTCAAGTTTGACTTTGGTGAGTTAATAAAAATTTTATTATTGCACACAGACCGCCAAGTGGAAGTCCACGAGATTGCAGATGCTGTAGGCATCGCTACTGAACTAGTGCACAATATCTTGCACAAACAGTTGAAGAGCTCTGGAGAAAATAGTAACAAGCCACATTTTGTGAAAACTGAGTATAACCAGTTTTAAGATTTTAGGTGAAGATTTTTGTAGGATTCTCACATTCAACTTTAAAACATCAAACATTTGCTAAATTAGTGTCTTCTTTTCCTTCAGTAAGCCGTTTCTTCTGAATAGACGTATTTATTTCTTCAAAAGAAAAGAAGTCGTTTTGGGTCATTTGAGTTATGCTAAACGCATTTGTCTTCTTTGAACTTTCAATACCTTCAATCTGCTGTTCTAGAATGTAAATTTGCCCCATGTATTTTTTGTGCTTCTCGATTGTCGCAAAGTCGCGATCCAGGTACCACAAACCTAAGTTCAATGGATTTGTACAAGTTATTCCTTAACAAATGAAGCCATAAAGTCACTACGATCCAATTTTTATTTTGGCCTCCGCAGTTGTCTGTAAAGACAATCAAGTTCTTATTTGGTGTCGATGGAGGATTAGACGTAATGTCTCAGTCCACATGTATATGTATCCTTTGCCAGTTCTGCCATCGGGATTCCCAAATTATACATCCAGGTTTTTTGCAAATAAAAAGCCTTACCGACTGTAAAATGTGGAAGAGATAACTTAAAGCCTGTTGTAACTCGAATAATATCGCTTCAGCACCTTGTGGTTTATCCTTAGATCTCTGAAATTCCACTTTTAGGTTTCCCTGCCCTTCTCTAACGTAGCTCCAATTTAATTTTGATTTCGTTAGTCTTTACATCGTTTCCTTCATGAGTATCAAGTAAAAGATAATACTCATCGCAAGTTGCACAAACATCTAATTTGCTTTTAACTGCCATGCTGCCCGCCATGTTGGATTCTGCGTGGCTTGTTACCTTTTTGCTGTAAGTTTCAGTTGATATTTGTAATGGTCTAGAAGGAAACTGCGGCATCGAGTGATAAACAACTGAAATTGTTTCACTTATGGCTTGTTTCACTTTTGCGCAAAAGGAATATTTTAAAAACTCAATTTCGATAAATGTGTGGTTTGTTACTATTTTCCTCCGAGCGCTTCAAACTGTATATGAAAAGTGCGTGCGCGATAAGTGCCGTGATTGTTGACTGTCGATCAAAAACACAAGTGAAAAGACATTCAGATGCAAAACTTTCTGGGTTGGACATAAAACGTGAATCCATCACCAAACACCTGAATCAAAGCAACAGTCAAATCAGTAGACAACTGGAAGAGTGTGCTGGTAACATCATGATCAATTTGTTCGGGGTTTCTAAAAGAATGATTCTGACCGACTACTTGTACAGAAGCCTGTTAAGCAAAGTTGTCAGATCGTTTGGAAAATGCATTTAGAAAAACTGGGTTTCGGAATGATACTTCATACCCATTCCACGGATTTGGTCCCGTGCGACTTCTTCCTTTTCGACGAATGCAGACGTCATAGATGATGTCAATGACTAGCTTGCATAGTTTGACAAAAATAGCAAAAAATACAGTTGGTGGCCAACGCCTGCTGTTTCTAGATACATTGTTCACTACATCAACGCCTCTCTCGATTAGGTTGTAGAAGGTAGTCATTGCGAGTTTGCTTTATCGATCTTGTCGTCATGATGCAATGACAAAATTTGAAAAACCTTTTTATACTTTTTAGTAACATAAGAACATAAAAAGCGTTACGTTTTTTTGAAACCCAAACACGCTAAACCTTAGTGACCTATTTTTTGATAATAAAAAGAATGGAGGTAGCTCTCTCTTTTTTCTTATAATTGCTACTGCTGTCAGCTTGTGTTTCAAAAGTAAACGATTTATAAGTCCGTATAAGCCAAACCAATAAATCGTTGAATATTATGTTATGTTTCGTGCCGGAAACTGGAGCTTTCATCCTCAATACCTATTTCTTCTGCGTACTGCTTATTTTAAATAAACTCAGGTTGTTGCTCACAATATATTTCTATATTTACGCTATAAAAGCAGCGTGCAACAAGGGCAAACATTTTTATTCCATATTTTGCCGGTTTGTTTGGGATGAACATAAACGGATTTGCAGTTTTGCATAAAGTGTTCAAAGATATCCCCAACTGCGGCCAGCTCATCCAACTTTTTCTTTCTTCGCGACTATCCATACCATCAAATCTCAATAATGATATCAAAAAGGAAAATCTTGTAGAGTCATGATCTCTCTAAATACTTCAACACCAAAGTCGTCACCTACCCAGAGATCATTCAAATTTTGACGATTGGATCTGTTCCTCTGTTGTTCAGCTTCGTAGTTACCTATTTGTTTGTCTATGAATTTTTGGTCCTTTTTCCGTTTATCGGTTATCACCGGCCATTCCCGTCCGCGAGAAGGTCCTCCAGCTTCTGTTTAGAAAAACTTCAAGATTACTGTGTCTCGGTACGTGAATAACAAGGACAAACTCTAAGGTATTTTTGCGTCATACACTCAACTTAATTTTCTTTATTAATTAACCTTTAAGTCAATTCTACAATACAATAAGTAATTATTGTACATTTCCTTTAAGAATAATTTGAAATACAGAAAGCAGCATTGGAATTTCTTGGAACAGTAATAATTCTCATCTTTGGTGCATAAAACGCTCTTCTTTCAAATAAACAGTAACTTCAAAATTTCATTTACTAATTAAGGTATTTAATTTTTTCTTGGAAGGCAAAAATTAGATTGGGATTAGCTCATATCATATTCTTTTTTAAATTTAGCTTTGGCGTTTAAGTAAATTTAATTAATTGCATATGGTTGCCAATTATTTCATGCACCTAGAACCCCGGCCTCACCATAGAGCTACGGCCGCTCCTCTTTAAAAAGTGAACTTTTCTGGTAGCAAGGTTCAACTGATAGCTCTTTTAAAAAAAGGGCCTTATTTCAGCAGGAGTCGTTTGCCAAGCAAAATCTAATGTGGACAGCCTCATAGTTGAAACGTGTATGTCATTATCAAACCACAATTCAGTGATTGCTGTGACAATGTCCACATACTGCTAGTTCGAGCTCATCCGTCCTCAAATCAGTGTATATGTATCGAAATATCACAAACTTTTCAAAGGTAGTACAATATTGCAGAAATCCAAAACAAAGTGGGAAATCTTCAGGATTTTCTCCTACCGTTTCTCTAGAAAAGGCAAGGGCTAAGGTTCGGTTCTAACCAATCAGAGCAGTAAATTGCAAAATCAAAGGTAATAAAAAATTTGACTTCTTGTTAGCTAGTGCAGGAAGTCACTAAACTTCGAAGCCAAGTGTTTTTAATAATCCAAGCGTTATACATGACGATACCAGAGAACGCAAGAGAAATGTTCGTTCGGCATCAGTTAGAGATTGCTTCAAATTGGCTTCTTTGCTCCTTACCAGAAATGCAGTGGTATCGCGTATACTAACAGGTGCAACGTTGAAAGTGAAACGATCCTTAACCCCATGAACGAGGTTGGTCGGTGTAAAACGATTCTGTTGTCCCTGTACGAGGTCTGCTGCTACCAGCACTTAATTAACTTTTGAATGTAATTAGCTGGTATAAAGGACGGTGCAAATTCTTGTTGCATGACATTTTACTTTAAGATTAATTGAGTTTCCAACGATAAAAAACACCAAACACGTTAAAAATTCAAAATTTGCAAGTTTTACTAGAACTTTCCTGCGTTTTGGTCACTTAGGCTCGCTGATTACTTACGTATCTAACCGCAAGAGGAGAATGTGCGGAGACTTTTCACATATTCATAATGATCAATAGAGCGTGTGCACAAATTTCCAACTATCTGTTTTTTCTTCAATTTTCCCGCGCTAAAGGTGAAGCTTTTCGTTTTACGATTCTATTCATTCATATAAGGAAAAATTTTATTACGTACTTGCAAGGACAAAGTGAGTAAATAGGCTGATGTTGTTGACGACAGCTAACAACACTAACTAAACAAAGAAGTACGTTCTAGATAGCTCTAAAAAATTCAATGAGCCTAGTAGTAGTAACACAATATAAAATGTGGTGTACTTTTTAAGTATCGCCTTTCTATACCACCCCGAGGGCTTTAGAAAGATGGATTACAAACAAAAAGAAAGCGGAAAATAAAGATTCAGACTTCCGCTTCTCTACCTTTAGTTGATATTCGTTGTTTATTATAAAGAAGAAATCAAATTTTACTTGTGCTAAAAACTACAAATAAAACTTCTCTATAGCATCTTATTCTCACGAACATGAAAGATTTAAGACTGAATTATCTTCTTATGTATGAAATTACACTACTAGTTACTAACTATATCATGATTTTAGACAAAGAGTGAAAGCTGAAAGCCGAGATTTAGGCATATTGTTACTTACGTACAATATCTGCAAAGGAAGCATTTTGTCGGCGAAATTATCTAATATAATTTCAACAATGCATAACAGTGTTTGAGTTAATTCTCGGTTTATTTGCTTTTTATAACTATATCTTAAATTACAGAGTTACTAACTTACTAAATTTGATAAAATAAAACTTTTGTTGCCGAAATTCACTTAAATGAATAGTAATTGTAAGTGACAGTTCTGTAGAAAAAAGTTCAGACATGTTAAAAAAAACACATAAGTTGAGCTTTTCGGTTTAATGAAAATCACTTCGCTGAAAGATTCTATTTAATTTAATTCCACCACTTGAAAATATATATTGGTACATCCATGGGCTAATCAAGGCTTGATGTTCCAACTCAATTAATTCTCTACTTCTCGTCTATCGGCACCCACAAACGCTCTCGTATTCCACTAATGAATTGTAGGCTTTGAAATTTTCTTTCTTTCAGTTACCTCAAATTTTCTGGTAAAGGGAGTAAAGAGAGGCCCCGCAATCAACCTGCTTGCCTCGACTTCGAGATAGTTTTCTGTCTAGATAATCTAAACTATTAGTTATGCTTTGTTTTCTGTGGGTAGTAGTTACGTACAAATTAAAAATAACTGCAAAAGAACTAAAGAAATGGCCGAAATACAGCCCTACGCCAGTTTTCTTCACGCAGAAGACCTGAAATAGCTTAGAGCACATACAAGAAAAATTACTATAATGAAGGATTAATACATAATATTAAAATAAAACAAATTTTAACAACAGTTTAAATATCCAAATGTTGATGTAAATTGAAAACGAGATAACATAATGTTAGGCTGTAACAATTTTCTTTTTGCAATTAGTTGTGGTACTCATTGTATCAATATTACGTTCCCTAAGATTCCAATTTAACTTGCACTTGTATCCCATAAATTTTCAAATTTAAATATGTTAGTTCACGTAGAGCTCAGTTTTTCTAGTTCATCTTGTTGGTAATTCTTTTATCACTATACGTTGTGCGTTGCAAGGATTGCTCTCCCTTGTCATTTTTTCAATGCTGATATCGTTGACGTCGTGACGTCTTAATAAAGCTTAAGGTATGCAGCCAAATTCCACCGTTTACAACTAGGTACCTTGTCTCTTTCTTTGTAGAATAAATTCCTCTTACCTTTGTGTTATTCCATAAGTAATTTAAAAGCATGACTTTGTTCTGACGCAGCAATTTTATCGTCTTTATCGTCGCCTTTCAATATTCAAATCGGCTGGGAGTTGTAAGGAAGTTACTTTTATTTCTAGTTATTCGCCGTTATAAAAATTTTGTATTTAAATTAACACATACTGTATGTACCGATAACCGCTTAAATTTATTTATCACTCGCCGTCCGTAGGCTATCATCATTTGAATTGTAATATTATTTATACATTTTTCCGTTTTATATTATTACGTACCGCAGGGTGTTAAACTGCATCCCCTTATGCAATTTATCATGTACCGCTAATAATAATTTCTAGTTTATAATATTCCGATTACTACCAGCGTTAGTTGTTACAACTTAATATTTTATTCTAGCTAAGTTAGTAAAATGCTGACCGCCGATGTATAATAATTGACATTTTTGTTAATTATTGTAATTAATTATTGTATGGTAAATGTATTATCAATCATTAACAATGCAAGTTGCACTCCAATTTACTGGTTCGCCCTCATTTGTATCGTCGACGCTATGTGGTCAGTATAAAAGCAAATACCCGACCGTTGCAAGGCAGTTGCAGCCGTTACAGTTTGCCCAGCCAGCTAGCAGCCAGCCCAGCTTCAGTATAGAGTGAGTATCATATGAGTAGTAAGTAATCTGGTAAGCCGTAAGGTAACAAGATTCCCTATCCTATCCGTCCGCTTCATATATTCCTGCTTGTGGTTTGATTGTCGACGCTGTCGGTCAAGCCGGTCCGTCACCGCTGGGTAGCTCCGTCCTCCATTCTGTACCTTCGCTTGTGGTTTGACTGCCGACGCTGCCGGTCGAACTTGTTCGCCGTCAGTCAAGTCATCGAGCCCGTAAAACTAGCGCATACTAGTTGCCTTGATTGGTTTGCTTGCTGAGTGTTTTGTTTTTCCGTAAGCTTTACAGCAATACTGTTTCAGCCGTGCAAACCCTGGATCACTGTATTACAACCTTAGCTATCCGCGAGCTCTCGTCTGATAGGACAAAAAGGAGGAGTAAACTTCTTTCTAAATAAACATTATAACTTACACTACTCGAACCCCAGAACCACTAAGGTAGGGCAAATTTTGACTGTGATTTTGGATTTTTGGTAACTATATTTCACCGTTTCGTGCTAAAAATGATTTCAAATTCAATGTAGTTGTCAATTAATGTGTCTAGATAGTCTCAGTTTATATAGCTTCTACTTACTATCTTTGTGTTTTTAGAAAACAACATCAGATTCTAGCGCGGGTATTCTTTGCCCCTCCTTAGTATTAGGCGTAGGGTAGTAGGTGAACAAGTCACGTGCTGTTTTGAATTCGGTTTCATATTATGCATTTTCCAGTATGTACGTTGCTCAAAGTGACTTTTATGATAGTGATGTGGACGAAAATGATTCTGAAAGTGAATAATCCATCACTTCAACCTGCTAGAGTTGTTGCAAAAGGTGGACACTACTGTTGTGCCTAGATCAAATCCCTCTACAAAATATACTTCGATTCAAAGAAGGTTTGACAAATGAAGGTAAAACTAACATGGTGCAGTATTCTTTTTAAATATTTCTACTAATAGTAAAGTGTAGAAATAATGCAGTACAAAGAAGCAGTGTTGGAAATATCAAGAGCACAAGGACTTATGCATTTATAGGTATTCAGATAGTAATGAAAGCAAATCATGACAAAATTATCAGTTCAGGATTTATGGTCAAGTGCGTTTTTAAAGTCTTCATGAAGATAAATCAAGTAAATGTGGAATGCTCATACGTACAAAAACATACAAAAACGTGGGCCAAAAGAAGCGAGACGTCTTGTAGAATGTATGAGAGGAAGTGGCTAAAATCTGGCATTAAATTGTTATTACACGTCTTTTGATTTAGCTTATTATCAAAACTATAAACTAACTATAGTCGACACCATTCAACAGAACAGAAGACATATACTTACAGAGTTGAAAAGCACTCAAGGACGTGAATTGTATTCTTCAAAGTTTGCATTTACATCTACGAACTCAAATAAATCGCCAGTTGCTCTGGTTTCATATATTATCAAAAAGAATCCTACAAGAAACCTAATAATACCATCGGCATAACAAGCTGACGATAAAACAGAAGAGACTGATAAGGAAAAAATCATTATCAACCTGTATTATAACAATACCAAAGGTCGTGTCCATAGAATTGATTAAATAGTACGACTATTTTCAGCAAAGAGAGAAGCGAGAAGATAGCCACTATCACTATTTCTTCCGTAATTGGCATTGTTGCGTTAAATTCCTACACAGTTTTTATTCTAAACCATCTAACTTGAAATGATAAGAAACATAATAAACAAAGACTCTCTTTGCCGGAATAGGAAAAGAACTGATTAGACCGCTAGCAAAACTAAGAGGAGAGAACCTAAGAGGTTTGTCAGTTGTGCAGGCTAAGGAAAGTATTTCAAAAATAAAGATAAAAAAAAATATACAATAATATAAAAAGATGATACAGTATTTGCTTGGAACAAGTTAGCAAAAAACTTGAGAGAGACCCACTGTAGTGGAGGTAAAATTGAGATGACGATAGTATGCAATTATTACCATACATGCATGGCTTTAACAGATGCAACTCGATTTAAGATTTTTAATAACTTCTTTTAGAAAGAAAGTGTTACAAACTACACAAAATAAGAAGAAATAAGGTGGGTGTCATACAAGAAATAGAAAGATTAGATACTGACATCTAGATATTAGCCATACAAGGCTGCAATCTTCGCGTCAATTTTCAACAAACAATGATATAATATACTTATTACTCTGAAAACGACAATACTCGCTAAGTCATAAGTCACCAACTTTACTCCTACTCTTATAACTGCAAACGAATACAACTAAACTTAATATAGTACAAGCCTATGCTCCTACTGCATACAAATCTGACAAAGAAAAGAGTTATTCTATAAACAAATCGATCAGATGATAAGATTGTTAAAACGAAAAGATACTAAAACGATCTTAGGAGACTAACTCAAAAATTGGAAAAGGAAAATGCGACAAATATGTGGATAATTATGGACTAGAAATAAGAAACGAAAGAGGCGACAGACTACTACAATTTTGTAAAGAGAATAACATGATAATATCGAACACCTTTTATAAATTATCAAATCGAAAACTACACAATATGGAAATTTCCCCAGAATAGCAAGACGAAAACGGTGAGAAACCAAACAGATTTTATCATAAACGAACGATAACAAAAACGCTATCAAATCAGACCTATCCAGTCGCAGACCCCTCGTTGTTAAGTATTAAAGCAAACACAAATTACATAAACATAGGTCGACTACAAAACCCAGAGATTACACAAGAATTACAACAAAACATTAACAATACCTTATTAGCACTCCAAATACGTGATTAAGGGAATACGGGATTAAGTGATCGTGTGAAACGTCCTAAGTTATTAACCAAAGCGGAGTAATAAGCCAAGGAAACAACAATTCCTGTTCGAATGAATAGCAGGCTGCAGGAAACGATTTTGTGCCTCCAAATCACAACTTTATCGACAGGATAAGCATAAAGATTCCCCCGTTTTCGTGCGAAAAACCAGAGATATGATTTTTTCAAGTAGAGGCCCAATTGACGATAAACAGAATTACTACAGAAGAGACCAGATTTAACTATCTGGTGTCTCAATTGCAGCTTAGATACGTGGAAGATATTTGGGACATAATTCAATCTGCCAGAGAAAATAAATGTTCTGCTGCTAAGAAAAGACTCTTGAACATTTTCAAAGAGAGTGACGATAAAAGAATCAAGCGACTCGTAACTGGGTTGGACCTTGGGAACAAAAAACCCAGCCAATTTTTACGTCGAATGAAAACCTTGGCTGACGAAGGCATAACAAGAAAGTCCTCAAAACTATTTGGATTAATAAAATGCCCGAAAATATCAGAAATATTCTTCTCATCAGCGATGAGAATTTGGATCAACTATCCGAAATGACTGATAAGATAGCTCAAATAAACCCCCATCAGAAATATATAGAATAGTAGTCCAGAATAACACACGAGATGAAAATATATCTTCGGAAATAGCCGAGCTAAGAAAACTAATCGCATCTTTGCAAGTTAGAGAAAGATCCTACGGCAGGAATAGCAACGCTACACAAAGCCGTAGTAACCGAAATCGTAATAGGAAAGGATATAATCCAAATGGTAAGCTTTGTTACTATCATTTTTATTTTGGTCGACCACCATGTACATGGGAATCGGAAAACTTGAATCAGCAACCGAAATAGCGACAGCTTCAGCTGCTGAAGAAAGTTGCAGATGCTGCCTGCGTTTTCTAGTGGATAGTGGAGCAGAAGTGTTCCCCCAAACGAGGAAGTCAATTCCAGACAAAACCTATAAACTGTATAATTCCCACGTTTGGAAGCAAAATCTTAATTCTCCACCTAGACAATTCCAGTGGCCATTTATCGTCGCCAAAGTAAAAAGAGGTATCTTAGGAGCTGATTTCCTGAATGAATTCAACCTATTAGTTGATATAAAACAAGGAAGACTGATTGATAGTGCAACACGGGCAAACTCAACGCCATCACATCAGAAGACATCATAAGCGTAGTGAGCAAGGGTTCCAAATTCGATGATTTGCTTGCACTGTATCCAAACATTACAACACCTAGGCTGACTCCTTCTAATATCAAACACAAAACAGTGCATGTTAATGAAACAAAGGGTGACCCAGTTTACAGCAGAACAAGACAGCTAGATCCGGCCAAACTCGAGATAGCAAAACAAGAATTCCAATTTATGTTAGACTATGGCCATTATACGCTCATCTAAATCTTCGTGAGCCAGTCCACTACATATAGCGAATGAAGAAAACGGAACAGCAAGACCATGTAGTGACTACAGCCGTCTAAATGATTTGACCGTACCAGATCGATACCCAATTCCTAGGATTGAAAACCTTCACCACATACTTAAAGATAATACAATTTTTTCTAAAATTGATCTGTTTAAAGCATATTACCCGATTCCAATTGCGGAAGAAGATAAAGAGAAAACAGCAATTATAACTCCTTTTGGCTTATAAGAGTTTTGGCTTACGTAATGCCCCGTCAACGTTCCAACGATTTGTGAACAAAGTATTTTATGGACTGGACTTTCTATTTCCTTACTTAGATGATATTCTGACAGCGTCTGCCTCCCTCGAAAAGCATCGGCATCACTTACAAAAAGTTTTAGATAGGCTCAATAATTATGGTTTACGTATTAACATTTCAAAATCAATTTTGGGCGAACACGAACTAGAATTTCTGGGTTATCGCATAACAAAGGATGGCTCTAAACTACTTCCTAATAAGGTAGAAGCCATAGTAAACTGTAAATTACCTGAAACTGTTCAGGAACTCCGTACCTTTCTGGGTATTATAAATCTCTATCGACGTTACCTCATATATGCTGCACACATATGGTCTCTTCTCCATGATTATTTGAAAGGGGTCAAGAAGAGAAATAAAAGGAAAATTAATTAGACCGAAGAGTCAAAGGCATGTTTCGAACAATGCAAACAAGACCCGCGATTTCCCTAAGCTTATGTATAGATGCATCTGAGTTTGCTGTAGGAGCAGTACTTCAACACTACTTTAGCAGTACGAAGGAAATGGTTGGAAACCAATAGCATTTTTTTCAAAAAAACTTACCACAGCACAGAAAGGCTATAGTACCTATGACCCAGAACTATTGGGAATATACCCTTCTGTGAGACACTTTAACCATATGTTAGAAGCAAGAGATTTTACAATAATGACAGACCATAAACCACTAACATTTGCATTCAAACAGAAAAATAACAAAGCATCCCCAAGACAACAAAAGCATCTCCAATACATATCCAAATTGTCTACCAAGATTGTTCACATCAACGGACACGACAATATCATAGCAGATACGCTGTTCAGGATTGATGAAATAAAAGCGCTAGATTATGATTTGCTCGCAGATGCTCAAACAGGAGATACAGAAATGAAAAATTTCTTGCAAAGTGACAGGTTTAGCCTCGACTTCAATAAACATATATTGCCGTCTGGTAAACTTCTTTGGTGCGACATATCCACAACTAAAATTCGCCCATTTAATCCAAAAAGTTATCGAATGAGTATTTTTCTTCAAGTCCATGGCCTTGCTCATCCTAGCATAAAAGCAACGGTCAAGCAGATAGCTGCTCGGTATATTTGGCCTGATATGAAAAATGATATCAGAAAATGGATTGCATTGCCTGTCAGAAAAACAAAATAGATAGACATACCAAGTCTGAAGTTAGCAGGTACCCCGAACCAGATGAAAGATTTGATATTATATATATTGATGCAGTTGGACCATTACCTCCTTCGAAGGGATACTCCTACTGTATCATAATCATCAACCGTTGCACCTGTTAGATGAAGGTTATACCAGTAAAAAATATTTCAGCTAAAAGCGTGGCCAGAACGCTTTACGAGCACTGGATCACAAGATTTGGCGTGACTTCTCAAATTTCTACGAACCAAGGCAGACTATTCACGATAAACAGAATTACTACAGAAGAAACCAAATTTAACTATTTAGTGTCTCAATTGGAGCCTAAATATTAGTGACTTTTAAAATTGCAATAAATTTAAAATGATCTAACAAAGTCCTTTTTTCTAAAATTAAAACGCGCATATTGAAAACTTTGGTTTCATTTCCAAGGCCACAAAAGCACGTCCTATTTTGTTGACACGATTTGTTGTTACCTGTCGTAAAGTAGTACCTGCTTATTTTGTGTTCTTTTATTTTAATTGTTTTAATCCTTGTTAGAATTTTCGTTTAAAAACGGAATAGCGTTTAGTATTCGTAAACACCACGACATGAAGAAGCTAAAAGCTGCTGCTTTTTCAAACAACAATACTTGATCGAAACACATGTTTACTGAACAGCGGCCTGGTTCTTCCCAGTCTTGAAAATATTAAATCTTATTGGCGAGGATCCCAATCGCAATATGCTGAGTTTCCATCAACATTTGGGCTGGAGTAATTGACGATGATTTCTCTACAAGAAAGAATGTAATCGATGGAGCACCGTCACATATAATTTGAAATAATTCATGCGATAATCGCTCGATTGGGAGGAATAGACTACATCCTTAGTCCGCTAGATCTATAGCGTTAATCCGTTGGACTTCTATTTTTCGGATAACATGAAGAACTTGGTTTACGCTAGTGAAATTAAAAATGAGGACGATCTTCAACAAAGTATTTTCGCGGAGGCTCATGAAATACGCGCAGTTTGTATTGACAGCAATGGGGTATAGCATAATTAGAAATGTTTCTTCGCAAGAAAGAACAAATCATCAAGTATACATTTAGGAAAGTAATAAAAGACTGCATACAATTCCGCACCCGCTTTTATAAGAAATCTAATTTAAGCTAGTGCTTGACTGACAAAGCTGGTACACTTACGTGTTGTTGAAAGTTAAGTGTTAAGACCGGTCATTAGCAAGTTTAAACTTAAGTTAAATCGAAAACATCTGGAACTTTCTACAATCTAAATACAACTTCATATATAGTTCTGAACACAACAATTTAAGAGAAGTTAGTTGAATACGATAAGAAAGCATAAGGGTAGTAATTAGAGTTCGAGAAAGACCTTTCACTTTCAAGTTTGATCCTAGCATAAAAATGTCTACTTTTTCAGTTATTTTAAACTGACAAAAAGTAATACAATATTTAGGGAATGGAATGCACAATAATTATCTTATAATTCAGTTCCTAACATGCCCTATACAAACCAAACGAAAATCCCATTTTTAATATTTCCAGGACATAATAATATTTTACCAAACCTTAGAAAAACAATTTCTTCCGTAATACTTGCCGGAAAATATGGAAACCGACGACATTATAAGAAAGGCATTCTTTCGAAAAAATGTTTATAATAAAATTACTCTTCAACTAGGCAGAGTTTGAAGTTAGATGCGACCGAGGTTTTATTTAAGTTTAGAAGTTTTATTACTTGCTTTGAGCCCGAAGTGTTTTCTGAAAATTCGTTTTACGCGTTAAATATCCCAAGGATAATAACTATAATTTGCACAAAATAAATATTTGCAGGAGTAATGAGCCTAATTGGATGTAAATAATGTGAAAACGCAGATGCCTGCCTTTAGCAAGATCATTTATTAATAAAATAGATTGTGCGTACGCAGAAAACTATTTCATATACATATTTAAATTTGCCCTTTATGGTAAAAGGTTTCGGAACTTTCAAGTATAAACAACAGCAATAACCCGAAGCGTTCCTCAAAGTGAAATACAAAACTAAGTTCGTGAATTTTTCATCGGATGCCGAGTCATTTTCAGGAAAACGCGTTGGGTTGCCGTGTTCTGCTACAAATTCTTAATATACTAGTACATACACGCACAGGTATATTTGCATTTCTGTAATAAAATATTAAACATTTAATATACATACCAATTACTTAGACATGGTCAACTGGAGATCCACGTACATCGACTGACGAGACGGTTACGTAACACTGTAGGGGTCGATCTTCGGGGTCGGGTCTTCGACCTGGTAGGTAATACACCAGGCACGTAACCCCTATCAGGAATAGGAAGAATATAAACACGAAGTCGAACATGATAAGAGAGTTCCACGTCAGCAGGCGCATCACAGAGTCTGATTATGGGCGACATCCACTTCGACCATTACCAAACCACTTTAAGTACTTAGTGGAATAGTTTAACGATCGATGAAGAAAGAACTTGTACACTTTAGATTAACAAGTTTTGACAATTATTCGCTTCAGCTGTTTCAACGAAAAAATTAATTTGAATTAATAACGTAAGAAAAGCGTGAGAAATTAGCAAGTTCTCACAACCGAATTAAAAGTACGGCTATTTATAGAACGAGCTTTTGCTGACATTGGTTTGGGGAACAACTTAATAAGCTGTTGCAATTTCGAAACAGTAAACTTTCGAAGTTGCGAAAATGGCATCAAAAAACAAAGAAGAATAATGAACGTGCAGAATAACAAACTTTAAACTTCATACTGGGCAAATTTACGCCTCTCATCTAAAATCCAGAGTGAAATTTAAACGAAGTTGAAAAGTGTAATAAAACTTTAACATTATTAAACTACGCTTGACAGAATATCGAAAACACAAAAGTAATTATTTACATGAGATGGTGATGTTGGCAAATATTATTTGGCAACTTGAGAACGTCGCAAAAGAGGGTAAAAAAATATAACAATGTTTTCATAAATTTTCTCTTGATTTATTGCACCTCCTTAAGGCAACCACGCCTAGAATTATTATTCAAGAAGCTTTCCGGGATAAAATTCTGTTACAATTTAATTTGGGACTTTCCGAATTATAACCACTGTTTTAATTTAACTTCCCACAATCTATCAAAAGTGTAATATCAAATAATTTTAACTGCCAATCTAAACAGACATTAAAATAATTAAATGGCAATATTACTTCTTATTCTAAAAATTAATTATTCAGTGAGTTTTCGAAAATAACATGAAATTGAATAGTTAAAACACATCTTTAGAGGGCAAACTATTAATAGAGTAAAATAAATTTTAGAAGGTAATATGAAATATGTATGCTAAAATAAACTTTCTTGCGTAAAGTTATACGGAAGTGGCTGCAACAGACATGAGAATAGGAAAGTTTAAATTGTTAAGTTCTCTATTTGTATGCTTTAAAACCTCGAAATTAATCTTTATCGGAACCTATTTCTTATTCAGAAATAAAAATAAATAAAACCTGGATGAAACATTAAAAACCACCAGCTGCAAGGTTAATTCCCAAGTAAGAATTTAGTGTTTTATAAAAGTTGACGAAACGTTTTTACAACACTAATAGATACAAAATGCGTGGGGTCTTATAAAACACTTCAGATTCTTTAAAATTGTATAAGGCCTGAGTTGGCTATATGAAAACAACAAAGTAATCATTATAAAAAAATTTCGTAAAGCTGTTGTAACTGTTTTATAAGATAAACATGGAGACAGAGCGTTGTGCGTCACTTATAAAACTGTATAGTAACCACCTTATAGATTTTTATAACTGCTTTTTTATAAATTCAGTTCTGCTCTTATAAAACATTTTCATTGCATTCTGATACATTAATGCCATTAAACATTTCCTAAAATAAAGTAGAGAAGTAAAGATGTACAGTTACGTTTGTTGATAAAATGTCGATAACCTAAGTCTGAGCATTTTAAACATGAAACTGCTCGGAGTAAAGTTGGTTTCGACTACAAAATAAATTTCATTGTATATTCAATATCAAAGTTTGATAAATATTTGTCACATTTGAATCTTGAATACAAAATAATTTTATAGCTACCAATCTCTTGATAACAAAATGGTATCATTTTGATAAAAAAATTCGTCTACTAGCTTTTTTTTTGTTGATTTTAGTATTGATACAAAACAAAATTAGAATGTTTAAGCTTTTAGATTATTCGCTTCAAAACGGCTAGTATTAATTCAACTTCTTGCATCATGGTTTCTGACTGAGAAAACGCTTTCGTCGCAGATCTCAGCACTATACGACAATTTCCTTGAATAGGCATTTCTTACAAAATATTTATATAACAATCATATAAACATTGTTTCAGCGGCTGTTATAATATAAATTTGTTTTATAGTGTGTACTTTGTGCACATTATAAAAAAATTTCTATACAACTGGTTAAACATAGACATCGAGAGCCTAACCACACGTATTGCCTCTTACATTTGCTACTTTAAATAAATAGGGGTATTCATTTCGACTTGCAACAATCTCGCAAAGTAAGAAGTTCTAAGTCCAAGAAATGATTCGTAGATGCTGATAATTATACTTCTTATTCAATTAAACCAGTTTTAATAACATTTACTACAAAAAATAATAATTTCAATGCTACAATAGATTGGATTCTAAGAGACTAGGGAGTTGGGAAATTTTTAAAAATTGCGCCGCTGGTGCGTCAAAATCATCAAATCAAAATCCAACCGGAAAAACTTTTAAACGAAGCTCAACAATCTAAAGCGACAGGCTAAGCAGGTAAAGTGTGAACATCTACACAACCATTAAGGATAACAAACGGTGAGCTGAGCAACCAAACTGAAATTTGAGTTTTTAAAAGTTCTTTAATTTAAGAGCAAAAAGCCTCTAGAGTTGTATTTTTTTAACTCCCAGCAGTGTAAAATCAAATAGGTTCAAGTTCCTGTATTGAATTATACTGGTGAAAAGCCGTTTAAACGTTTAGGAGATACAGCTATAAACCTGCACAGTGGTGATAAGCTCTCTAAATGTAAAACGAATCCGCTTATGGTCAATCAAGCATGTTTACAAAAAGAAATCAATCATCATAGTATATTTAAAGGTGAGCATCAATAGCGACAATTATGGTGGCAGGCGAAAGGCGCCTTTGAACAAAAAATAATGGAAAATTAATAAAAGACCAAACATAACAACTTCACTTTTATGCCAGTTCCACTTTATTAGTTTTTTGGGCTGGACTTCCGTATGCCCGTCTACCACGGATCAGGTCAGTTGAGGTGTCATTATGTCAGGCTTGTCCAGAGGATCATAGGGGTACAGAGTTAGGTGCCGGAGAAACTTCGTTCGAAAGTTATGAACGTTTTTGTAAAGCGCCGGTTTCACCTTCCCTATCCTCCACCTACCACAGATCAGGTCAGTTGAGGTGTCATATTGTCAGACGTGTCAAAAGGGTCACGGGAGTACTGAGTCTAAATGCCGGAAAAGCCCCGTTAAAAAGCTATAAGCATTTAGGTTAGAGGTTAAGTTAGAGGTTAGGTTAGAGGTTAGATTAGGTTACGTTAGGTTAGGTTCAGTTAGGTTCCTAAAAATACGTAAACCCTATGTTTTACGGCCGATACTATGCTAATAATAACAGGAAAGACCAGAAAGGAGGTAGCGCAAGTAGCGGAAAAATCGTCAAACAGAAAAGAAATTAAAACTAGCCGTAGAGAAAACTCAAATGGTTATGTTACACGACGGAAGAAAATTAAGAGAATTACAAATTAAATTCCTAGATAATACCATCAGAAGCCAAGATACAGTCAAATACAGAAGCTGATATACAACATCATAAGAACCAAAGAAATAGAGGAATAGAGGAAAATCCAAAGACGGACAAGAGAAAATAGGATTAGGGTGCAGTGAGGACTAAAATAGTATAGCGAAAGAACGATTATAAAAAAAGTTATAGTGAGGACCAGATAATTAAACTAGTGAGCCGATAAGGACAAACGAAAATAAGGTATGAAACTTTAAAGACAGATAAGTGACACAAGATCAACGGGTGCGTACCTGATCCCGGCCCCGCTCCGAAGAAATGCTCACTCGGTACCGGAATGGAGGGCAACCATCGGCAAGTGGATAGAGGTTTTTAGTGGACCGCCAACCCCACACTACCCTATGGTACGGACAGATTTTCTCCGACCACACGAAAAAAAAGGTTAGGTTAGGTTAGGTTAGCTCATAGAACTGCATGTTAAATTTTCGTGGCACCTCCGGCACCTAGACTCACTACCCCCGTGATCCTCTCGACAAGCCTGACAATATGATAGCTCAACTAACCTGATTCGTGGTAGGCGGGCGTATGGAAGTCGTACCGTTTTTGCTTTAAATGAACTATTTCTTGTTAGTTTTTTTCATTGTCGTAGCACTGAAACGTTTATAGAGCTGTTCACCACCAAAGGCTAAACAAAACTGTTATATTTCACGTACCAACGGAAGAAAAAGAAGAAGAGGTGAAGGACGAATTTTATGAGAATTTAGAAATTGTAACAAACAAGATCCCCGGAAGTCATGCAAAAATAGTACATGGTGACGCTAACGCGAATGTGGGAAAAGAGATTTACAAAATGATATCGGGAGGTGAGAGTACACACATACTCTCCAACGATAATGGAATTAGCTTAATCAATTTCGCTATGGAAAATAAGATGAACATCATGGGCACTCACTTCAAAAGGAAGAAAATATATAAAGAAACGTGGATAATACCAGGGACAAAGGAAACCAATCAGATAAATCACGTGCTCATTGGGGATAACCACGCCAGGAGAATAATAAAAATTAGAACATTTCATGGAGCAGGCGCTAATTCAGATCACTTCCTAGTTGTAGCACAGATAGAAATTGAAAAACCGAAAGTACGTCTAGAAAAACAAGAAAGAAGACATTCACGATATGAAATGAAAGAGAAAGTATTTCGCGAACGGGGAAAAAACGCAAAGATCTTGAAGAGTGTGCAGTGGAAAAACAAAAAGATGAAATAGAACAGCAATGGAGTAAAATAGAGAGCGCGATAAACAAAGCGACGGATAAAACACTAAGTAAAAGAATAACTCAGAAGAAAAAGGAGTGACTAGATAACACAGGTATCAAAGAAATAGAAAAGAAAAAACAACTAAGACTGAGATACTTACAAACAGGGACTAAATAAAAACAAAAAAACGAAAGCTACAAAAAAAAAGAAAAAATACTAGAAATAGAAGAGAAAAGATATCAAAAACTTTTATAAAGATACAAAAGAAATAAAGAAAGGATACCAATCTAGAAGAATGTATATGAAGGATGCAGCTGGTAACCTAATTGGAGAACAAGAAGGAAAGATGCTGAGATGGAAACAATATTTTGAAGACTTGTTAAATAAAGAAGCAACAAATGATCAACAACAGATGGAAGAACAAGCAGAAATAGAATACAGAATGGGCGAAGATGTCGAAATACCGGAAGAAGAAGAAGAAATCCATAAACTGATAGAAAATTTGAAAAATAACAAAAGCCCGGGAAGAAATCAAATAACGGCAGAAAATATAAAATACGGTGGTGAGGAGTTAAAAGAAATAGTAGATTTAATAAAAAAAAATATGGGCACAAGAAAAAGTGCCGGAAAATTGGAGAAGAGCGGTAATCTTGCCGCTGTATAAAAAACGGGACATTTCAGAGTGCTTCAATTATCGTGGAATTGCGTTGTTGAATGTTACTTATAGTTTACTAAAGAAAAAAATAGATAAGAGAGCAGAGAAGTTACTTCGCGTCTGATCCACTACAGATCAGATTTATATGTTGAAACACATACCGATCCAACGATACGAATAGGACCTACCAACGTTCATATTATTTATAGATTTTGAAGCTGAATATGACTCAGTTAAGAGGAAAAAGTTGTTGAACACCTTAAAAAGCTTCCAGATACCAGACAAACTGGTTAATCTAGCTAAAATGACATTAGCTCAAACAATAAATAGCGTTAGGGTAGATGGGAAGGAATCCAGTGAGTTTGAAGTGGTACGGGGATTAAGACAAGGAGACTCGCTGTCGACTCTACTCTTTAATCTAGTATTAGAAGAAATAGTCAGAAAGTATGAACTTAATTGGCCTGGGACAATGTATACAAAAAGTCATCAGTGTTTGGCATATGCGGATGATGTTGTGCTGATAGCAAATAGCCAAAAGGAACTGAAGAGGCTAGCTGCAAGACTGATTGATGAAGCAGAGAAAATGGAACTAAAAGTTGATAGAACGAATACAGAATATATGCACAATATTACAATAACTAATCTAGAAACAGTAGGACAAATCATATTCAACGAAGTGACTAGTTATATCTATCTTGCTGTGTGGATTACTGACAAATGTGAAGAAGGGCCGGAAGTAGACTATAGGCTAATGAAAAATAACAAATGAGTAGGAGGACTAAATAAAATACTAAAAAGCAAAGATCTATCATGGAGAATGAAGACGAGGGTTTATAAAACGGTGATAAGACCAACACCTCTCTATAACAGTGAACCGTGGGTGAAAGGTCAAATAAAGAAATATACGAACTGTTTAATGAGCTCCTAATTGATGCGATGGTGAAGTCAAGAAGCCTGCAATGGGTGGGACATTCAGAACGGATGATAACACAAGAAACATTAAAGACATAGCATGGAAAACCCCGAAGAAAAGAAAAGGAGGGGAAGACCAGGACAAAAATGGAGGAAAGCTGTAGTAAAAGATATAAGAGAAAAGTGTATAATAAACTGGAAGAAAAAATCTAAAAACCGAGAAAAATGGAAAAAAATAAAAGAATAGTACTTTAGGCTATAGGCCTAAATGGCTTGACTTTTGATTTGACCGTTACATGTTCTAAAGTATAAAGCACGGTTTGCATTTATTCACATATTCCTCGAAAGAAAAACTGATCATTTCACTGGTGTACCTAGAAAATGAATGTTCTAATATTTGACTTAGCCGTTACCTGACTGAAAGTATGAATCGGATTAGAGATGTATTTCAAGCCAAGCTCAAATGAGTAAGTTTTTGAATACTGATCCTTCTTTGTTTGCAAACATTCTAACCATATTTTCTAGGAAAGAGATCCCTTTTACTGTTTACTACAGGATGCCTAACAAAGTGTGTGGTAAAGATCGCTGTTAGGTCTTGAGAAAAGATATTAACCATTTAACAAGGTAAAAACTTATAATCAGTAAACCTCGAATTTAATTTTGGCATTAACGTTGATGATTGTATACGTTAAACGCTAACGTAGTGATGGTAAAAACAACGTTTGGCTGTGTCACATTTTATATGCTAAGGGCCTTGTCTCGATTGTACTTTCAGGAGATGCTTACTGTACTTGTGAAGATAGTTGATCTCATATAAACAAATTTTAAAGAATTCTTACTATACACTAAACTTGTGAATTGCAGCTCGGTTCAACTGTAACTATCAGTTTTATTTATTTATTTCGGTCTTAGGAATTTTGGGCATTGCAACATAGTTTGGATGGAAACACACAATTTCCAAAAAATATTATGTGTAGTTCTACAGCACTCTACAAAGCGCTCTATAGATCTTCTGTAATCTTTTTCTTTTTCTTTATATATGCTACCAGACAAACCCAAAATCCGGATATTCTAGTATTGACTAGGACAAACGCAAAGCTCCTGCACTCTCTAGGAACAACGCAAATTTCCTAGGCCAAACGCGGAGTGCCAGACTAATTCAGGAATAACCGATTTTAGAGAAGGAAATTCTAATTTGTCCTAAAATTTTCAGGCAGAACTAGAAGTTATTTAAGTTACCTAGGATAAACTAGATATGCGCCTGCTCGACTTAATAGGATAAACCCGTTTCGAATTTTGGAAACCGCATCTGCGCATCGTGCACTGTCATTGTGCGACTTGGACGAGCTTGTGTACTTTGTGCTGTGATAATAGATTTTGTCGATTATTCATTATGTCCGAGTTAAAATGGAAAGATAAATTTATTCAAACCATGATAGGAACCAAGTGTTTATCGCAAATCTAATACAGCAAATTAGGTGTTGATGAGCAGTTATAATATATATATCACTTACAAAACAAAATAGTTATGTTAGCTGAAACAAATTTAGACCACCCTGTTTCGACTTTCCTTTTTTAAACAGAAACTACATTTGTTTCCATCATTTGATAGCCCGTAAAATTCCAAGCTCATACTTGTTAAATGTGTAATAGCGAAATTACAACAAAAACATCCTGTGACTGATAATTTCGATGTTTGTTTACGTCTTCATTATTTTACTTTATGAGGCTACTGTAGTTATGATTTCCATCCATGCAAAAATGAAACACGTTGAATTAAGTGCACAGCTCTACAATAAAAAAGATGAGCAAGGATTCTCATTTCTTTGCTTCAAGACAACTATGAATACTCCAAAGCTATTCTTTCAGCATAGAAAAACAGCACAATTTAAAAACATTAATTATTATCTCGTGACAGTTTGTAATGTTTATGAATTATTATCAAAAATAATATATAAATTATGAATAAAGTTGCAAAAAAGTGTCAGCTTTGGAAATTGATTTTTTAACGCATCGAGACATCCAATAATGTTTTCAGTTTTCAAATTTATAAATATTTAGTAGAACGTAGTCAAAAGAAAGAAAAACAGTAAGCTACTACTTGAAGTTATCGCAAAAGTTACCAACAATTTTCATTTCAAGTTTTTGTATCACAATTGCTGTTGCTTTACTAACAAGAAACGTGCTTTGTAGTCAAGTTAGTAACTTAATTTATTCGATTAAAAATTAAGTCTAGTATTTCTTTACAAACTCTTAATAATATTTTAAGTATAATGCAGTTTTATTAATTCATCCAAGTTAGAAGCTTCAATGGATAACTGTGCAGATCTGAATCAAGTGTTATTGCATTGATTACATTTTTAATAAAGGTTTTAATGCAAATCTTGGAACAAGATTTCTATTGCTGTAGATCAAGTAAATTTACAATTAAGTCTCAAGTTAATTTTTACCAAATAGCACGTTTTGCATTCATTGAAAAGCAGCACTTATAAGAGAACCTCACATTTACTGAATCAACCTATTGATAAAATGACAAGGCTAGACTACTTTAGCTTTTTACTCGAAATTACATTTCTTAGACTTTAATAACTTGCGAGAACTAGTGAACTTGATTTCAAAATTGTTTATCAGAAAACTAGGCAATTTCAGTATAACTTTACAACAACCTTCTCTTTGTTAAAAACAGACCCTTACTCGTACCAGAGAGATATTTTCTCATAACCAACGTGCCAGAAAATTCATTAAAAAAATCATAATGAAAATAACAAATGGGCAGAAAAACCCAATTTATTTCTCTTGATATATGCATAGGTACGTGTAGGATATTATGTACAAAGGCGTATTGTTTGTGTTTTCGTGTTGTTTTATGACAAGTGAAAAATATATTCACGTTGAGCCTAATTACTCTTTAATATTATTCATACAGTTCGTCAAGATATAAGGATGCAAACTAACTACAGCCCTGAAGAGAAAATAAAAAATCCTCCAACTAAATAAAATTGTAAAATCTGCTAATAAATAATGACAATCATACAACTTTCTTTTTCTAATAATCAGAATGTGGCTGATTAAGTGTGATATTTTCTAATTTCTATACAACAAACTACTTTATTAATCTATTTACATCCTTCCAGCTACTAGGTGTAGTATATTCCAGAAATTCTAGGCTAAAATCTTCAAATTAAAAACCGAGATTTAATCTCAGAAACTATGTTCAAAAAGATCAACTGTTTACTTAGTCATTAAAAGTTTGACAGTTTTCAGTTTAGACATAACCTTGACGTGACATTTAATTGTGTATTGTCATTCTGAAGTAAGATATGCATGATAACGGTATTTCTATATACATGATTGAAGATTAACAAAGATCAATGTTCTTTATGAATCTGTAAACTGGGTTGCCTATCCAAATTGTTAAGGAGTACCCTGTATGCAGTTTATAGACTGATAACAGTTCAAAAATAGTTTTACTCTTCATATTACTGTCATTTTGAGATTTCGAGCGAAAAGTACCATTACGTAGAAACAAGTCTTGACGATATCGCTTTTCCCGATATGATACTTGTTCTTAAATGATCTTTTTCTGGGATACCTGTTATCACAAATTAGCAGAACTTTATACCGTTTCAAAGCTTCTGTCGATAAAAAATTCTATTTATCTATACACAGAAACATTGTCATGGAAACTAACCTTTCATCGAAGTTTTTAGCAAATAGTTTGATCCTTTTATAAAAATTCGTAGGGATTGCAATAGCCGTCCGCGCATACGCATACTGCAGATTGGAGTTAGACATAAGCAGGTGAACTATTTGGTGCGACTTATTTTATATTATTATAATGTCGAGAGGCTCAAAATATTGTAGTGCACTTAACTGTGGTAGCAACACCCACCTTGATGTTTAAGTTTCTTTAGATTTCCAAAGGACAAAAATACATAAGTTGACTTTATTATAATAGAAGTCACAGTGATTCTCATTTGACTTTCTTTATGAAATTATGCTTTTTCTGACCTTTTATAAATAGAAATCTATTTTTTGCAGATGTAGCACTTGGGTAGTCAATTATGGACGGACTGATTTAAAAAACAGTAATTCAGAATATTTATGTGGAAACTGTAGGTTATATATGTTAGTTTACGTTTTGAGAAAGAAATGTTTGCAGACATGTCGCAAAATCGTTTGAAGAACTGTATTTCAAAGAAGTAAGTATTTTATGAATTCATTTAGTGTAGGACGAATTTCTAATATTAAGCATATCTTTGGATACTTCTACAGAAGAGACTCTACAGAGACACTTTCAAGTAAATGAAATATTGAACACTTCTGAACCTGAGGCAATACAACAAGGTACACAAATAAATATCTGGTTACCTTATGTGTAGTACCATGTGAATTCATTTCAGACGATTGGAAGCTTCAGTGAGGTAAAACAAATAGAAGTTGAATGTGAAACAACTCCCAGATGCATTGACAGTGAAACACAAACCCCAGCTTCTTTAACTGCAAATTCACCAAGAAAGCATGCAATGCAGTTGAGCGAGCGTTCAAGGATCAAAAAGAAAGCTCAATCGCCCATCTTCATCAACTAAACCAGTTATGACTAAAGAGGATTTTATAGTATTCTGTAGGGGTCGCTTTTCAGACACTTTAACAAAGTTTTTAATATCGCAGTTGCAACTTAGTAATACAAGCACACAAGGTGCTCGGTATTCAAGTGAATACAAGTAATTTGCTTTAATGGTACACTTTCTAGGACCAAATGTATATAAATCTTTAAGTAAAACATTTAAACTACCCTCAAAAAGCACACTTTGTAGAATGACTCATAAATAGAAGACTGATGCAGGTTTCAATGATTTCTTGTTTGATCTAATAAAAACAAAGGCCTCGATGTTACAAGACAAAGGTAGAGACTGTAATTTATGTATCGACGAAATACCGCTAAAGCAATTTTGATTTCATCGAATAACTGGTTTTCATGAAACACAATCACTTAAAACATGTGATCCTGCTAAAAATGTCATTGTTTTAATGGCAAGAGGAATTTTTTGTTCATTCTTGTTTAGGAATGGAATTAAAAGTTATTATCTTTGATGCCATTAGTAAATTGAATGAAATTGGGTTCAATATACATATATGTTCAGTAATCAGTGATCAAGGATCAAATTTTATTCAGTTTGTGAATCAGATGGATATAACTTATAGAAAATCATATAGTTACGTAGACAACTATAAAATCTTTTATATGTTTGATGTACTACATCTGTTAAAAATAAACAGGAAATAATTTGTTTGTGCATCATTTTGAAATTTTGATGGGTGTTACGACGACGTAATGGACTGTAAATATTGGCTTATTCTTTCAATTAAAAACTACAACCTTCCATTAAGAATATAATTTGTAATTTTTTACATTTGCCATTTTCTTACATCAACAACAACACATAAGTATAATAATAATGAACAAATGGTAAGTATAAATGTTCTGATTATATGCAATGTAAACATAAATAATTAACTATTTATCATTGTTTGTTTTAGGTAATGGAAGCAAGCACAGTTTGGTGATTGAACGCTTTAATACACCATATGCAGCTTTTACCGTAACTACACGCACCACTTTATCACTTCCTGGATGCAAGTCTATAATTCTACCCGTTAACCATTTGCATGGAGGTAAATTATCTTCTTTAATTAATACCAAGTTACCAATATTAATGTCATGTACTGGAAGTGAGCTCCATTTGTTTCTTCTTTGAATACTGGAATAGTACTCCCTTGACCAAGCTTTACAAAAATCTTGATTCATGTTTTGTAGCAGCTGTAGCCGCGATAACTTATTAAGTTTCATTTCAGATAGATCAGGATCTGGTGCCAATATTAAAGGTTTGCCAATTAAAAAATGAGATGGTGTCATGGCAAGAAATCGTTCGGGTCTGATGATAACGAATACATAGGTCTGGAATTAAGGATGGCTTCTATTTGAACCAATACAGTATGAAATTCCTCATAGGTTAAATGTGTATGACCTATTACTCTTAATAAATGATGCTTGCAACTTCTTATTGCTGATTACCAGATGTCTCCAAAATGAGGGGCTCTTGGGGGGGATAAACTTCCAATTAATATGATCATTTGCACAAATAGGTTTATTATGTTTTGATAAAGTCTTATGATTAGATAATAATTCTAACTCATTATAAAATGTTTCAGTTTGACATATCTTTGTTAATACATTAGAAGCTTTAACTAGTTCTTCAACTGTTAAATGTCCTAATTGTCTTTGTTCTTTAGAACATCTCAAATTATAACAAAATCTTCAACAATACGCAACAACCCTTTTTAATTTTATCAAATTTGAAAATCTATTGAATAAATCTAAATTATTCAAAATAGCTAAGTATGTTGCAGTAATACTATTATTATCTGAAGTAGCTAACCATTCATTACTATTTGATTTCAAAAATTGTGGGCCAAACCACCAAAGATCACAATGAACTATCAAATTTGAAAGTAAGCCTCTAGTTGCTATATCAGCAGGATTATTCTTAGTATCGACATAAGACCAAATATAATCCTGTGACAACTTCTGAATTTCAGCTATTCGATTTGCTTCAAATCGAGGAAGCAATTTTGGATTAGTTTTTATCCAAGCAAGAACTATTTGTGAATCACTCCACATAAAACAGTTTAAACCTTTCAATGTAAAGGCATTTATAATTTTATTTGTCAATCGTACTAACAAAAGAGCACAGACAATTCTAATTTTGGTACAGTCAGCTTCTGCTTTAATGGAGCAACTTTTGTCTTTGAACTAATTAAATGAACATGTACATTTCCATGATTATCAATACTACGTAAATAAACTGAAGCAGCATATGCCATACAGCTGGCATCATAAAATCCATGAATTTCTACAATTGTAGCATTTTTACAAACAACATGTCTTGTTACTTTTAGTTGATTTAAAGAAACTAAATTATCTTTAAATTTTAACCATATTTGTTCTAAATCAGCAGGAACACGCTCATCCCATGTAAGTTTTAATGACCATAACTTTTGTATCAATATTTTAATTAAAATAATACATGGACTGACAAGTCCCATAGGATCGAACAATTTTGAAATACTAGACAGAATTGTTCTTTTAGACACAATATTAACTTTTGTAAAATCGTTAACAGAAAATGACATACTATCTGATACGCGATTCCATGTCAGTCCTAATGTTTTAATAGTTTCATCATTGTTAAATAATAATTCAGTTTTATGATTAACATGATCTCGTTTTGTTAGAATATCATTACTGTTACTAGACCACTTACGTAGTGGAAATCCTGCATCATTTAATATTTTAAAAACCTCATTACATACTTTTACAGCTTCTTCTTTTGTGTCCAACCCAGTAATTAAATTTTTTACATAAAAGTCTTTTGCAATAACATGTGAAGCTTGAGGATAAGTATCCTGAGCATCTAACGATACTTGTTTTAAAGAACGAATGGCCAAATATGGTGCGGATTCAGTACCGTATGTAACGGTTTTTAAAGTATAAACTAATAGAGGTTCATCGGGGTTGGATCTCCAAAATATTTGTTGCAGTGAACAATCATCCGGATGTACTAAAACCTGCCTGTACATCTTTGTGATATCAGCGCATACTACGAATTCATATTGTCTGAATCTAATGAATAGATCTGTAATATCATTTTGACATGCTGGGCCTTTGAACTGGATGTCATTTAGAGATAACCCTGAGTCAGTGACGGCAGACCCATCAAAAACAACTCTGAACTTAGTAGTTTTGCTATATGGACGTAATACACCGTGATGTGGTAAAAAATATAAATTCATTTTTGAACTTATCTCAATATCATTTCCAAATTTAGAAAGTTCCATATGCCCTAGATTAATGTATTCTTCCATAAACTCAATATAAGCATTCTTTAATTGTATATTTTGATTTACTTTACGTTCTAAATTTAGAAATCTCTTTATTGCCATTTATTTTAAATCACTTAACTGCTTACGTGGAATCTTTAAAGGAATTCTTACCACATATCGGCCCTCAGTGTTTCGTGAATAAGTTTCAACAAAATATGATTCACATAACTTGTCTTCATCTTTCTTTAATGACAAATTAGAATCAACCTCTTCAATCTTCCAAAATTTACTAAGATTTCTATCTAACTCTTCCTTTGTAATTACAGTATGTTTTAACCATTGTTTGATTTACAGTGCCCGATACTATCCAACCTAACGCAGTGTTTTGTAAAATAAGCATGTTTTTTTCCTATCTTAAGACTTTCAGTTCTCAATAAATCCCAAAACAATTCAGAACCTATTAAGAGATCAATATCATCTGAAATATTAAACTTGTTATCTGCTAAATTAATGTTTTGTGGAATCTTCCACGAAGAAATATCTATATTCTTCACTGGTAATTTATTTGTAATTTTGGCAGGTACAATTAAGCAAGTGATTTCTGTTTTAAAATCTGAAACTCTTGATTTAATTGCTAAATTGCAGGTACAATTTAATTCAGTTCCTACTTGATTGATTCCTACAATGGAAACTTGTGCCCTTTTCTGAGGCAAATTCAACTTATTTGCAAATCTACTAGTTATCAGATTTGACATTGAACCGCTATCTAAAATAGCTCTAGATCTATGGTAATTACCATACTTATCTGCTACCAAAATTATAGCAGTTGACAATAATACATTATTTACATGTTGACTTAAAATTAAGGAAACCTGCATATCATTACCATCTATGATACCCTGATCATCTTTATTAGATGCTACCATTGGCACATCATTCTTTTCATTATGCAACAATAAATTATGTTTCTTTGAACATTTTTCGCAAGCCTTTGATCTACATTTTGCAACCCAATGCCCATAACAAAGACAATTCAAACACAGTTTTAATTCTTTAACCTTTGCTAATCGTTCAGCTAAACCTAATTTTAAAAATTCTCTGCATTGTGTTATTATATGACTCTGTTTACAAACATTACAAGTTTTAATCTTTTGTTGTTTTGTTCCTAACAATGTTGCTGAATTTCTATTACCAAACTTACAATTTTCTTTTGTTTTTGAATGATTTAATTCCAAAGCTTCAAGAAAATCGGCCCTATTGTTCAGAAATGTTTTTAAATTATCTAATGTGGGACTGTCCATTAGTCCTTTATCTTTTTCTCATTCTTTTATTGAATTTTTGTCAAGTTTTGTGCAAATTAAATATATTAAAATGGTATCCCACTGTTTTACAGGTTGCTCTACTGCTTCTAAAGTCCTCAAATGTTTGAACACGATATCTACTAAACTTCTAATCATACGAGCTGATTCCTTAGTTACAGCTTCTACCTCTACTATTGACTTAATATGATTTTGAATTAAAAGTCTTTTATTGTTGTATCTTTCACAAAGTAAACCCAAGCTAAATTATAATTTTGTGATGTAAAATCAATAGATTGTATTACATTTAATGCATCACCATGCAGTGAAGCTTTCAAATAGTGAAATTTTTGAATACTTACTATTGAATGATTGTTATGAATTAGTGATTTGAAAGTATCTTTAAATTCCAACCATTTATTAAAATTACCTCCAAATTTTGGAAGGTAGCTTAATTGGTTGCATAAAAGATTCCTGCATACCTTCTTCTGCACTTGCCGGGATTGAATGTTTTGAAGTAGTACCTTTTCAAATTGAATTCTTGTCACTACTTGACTTTGGAATATGTTTTTCCACAAGGGTTTTAGCTAAAACTAAATTTTTTACATAAATGTCATACTAATTAGAACGCAACTAATGCTGTTCCTCAAGTTTATCATCTGCTACTAAGCATTCAATATTAATTTGAACATCTTCAAATTTTACTCAAATTGCTTTATAATCTTGCAGCCTAACTGACAATTCATAGATACTCTTTTCAATATCAATATCTTTTGCTAGCTCATCTTGTATTTTTACTAAACATTGAGAAAATCTATCTAACTTATATTTTATTACTTCACTTTTACGTAATAATCTTTGATCTTCTGACATTTTAGCAAATGATAAATATTCTTCTTTTTTCTAAATCCGCTATAGAAGTACCAAAATGTTTCTAAATCCGGTAGAGAAGTACCAAAATGTTTCTAAATCCGGTATAGAAGGACCAAAATGTTACGACGACGTAATGGACTGTAAATATTGGCTTATTCTTTCAATTAAAAACTACAACCTTCTATTAAGAATATAATTTGTAATTTTTACATTTGCCATTTTCTTACATCAACAACAACATAGCAACAATAAACAAAAACAAACTTATCTGTATTAAATTCATTAACAAAAAAAGGGCGCCAAATTTAAATTCTCATAACAAATTAAACAATGGGGCAACAGATAAAAAACATATTGAAGCACTTTACTCAAAAGACAAACAACAAAATTTAAGGCCAGTTCCAAAACTGATTAATGATCATTTAAATACCAATCTAATCTTACAGGACGAGGACGGTCGAGCAGTTCTGATAATGAAGAGATCTTATAAAAATTCATTTTTAATATTCTGAATTATTCGATTTGACCTTATTGTTCTTTACGTTGGTTAGTCTGCGTTGGAAGATAAGGATTTTGTTAGATTTTAATTTCTTTCATTATTCAGAATTTTAAATTGTTTTATTTAAGCGAATTTCTCCTAATTAGAGGCTAGTTCATTGTTATTTAGTATCGCGCTGAAATATGAACCTTTTTAGAAGCCTGTAGCTCATTTCCGATGTTTCTAGTACCTTCTTTTTCCCATCTAATTAGTTAATTTTGTGCAGTAAATCTTCGAATACTAAATATTTTCTATTGTATTCAATTGTTTGGTAAGATCTCGAATTTTCGTTTGTTGCGATATCAGTTTCGTCGCAGAAGCTAATTTTAGGATTTATTCCTTTGTTAACATTCAAATTTTTCCCATAAAGACAGTTTGTTTTTTAAGTCTGCTCGATGCAGATATTTGGACTGTGTGAGATTTTTTGGTACTCGTACGGTAATACGTCAAAGAAGTTTAAGTATGCTCTTCGTTCTTTTCCTTTGTCTTATCAATAAATTATTATTTTGACTGTTTAGATATTCTTTATTATCAAGTACTGTTTTGATGCGTGTGCTTCAGGACAAGCATTGTTTTCTTGAGTTTTTAAGATGTCGATTTTTGGAATCAACAGCACATATCTCAATCTTAATTGTTTCTATTCGGTTCAATTATAGTTCAAGACTTTTATCTACTATAATTGTCCAGGTTGACCAATTTTAGGCCTTCGATAGCTCAGTTGGTAGAGCGGTAGACTGTAGTTGGAATTGACCAATGTTGTCTTTACAATTGTTTTTAGCTTTTGCTTTGTTAAAGAAATGATTTATGTTATTGGATACAACCACCAGTATACAAAAATAAAATAAAACGAGCTAATTTTGATAGCTTTAGAAACGTCGATTAATTAAATTAAAAGGTATTTCAGTAATGCAAAGTTGAATAAACCAGTTTTATTACTTTATGGAAACTTTAATCCGCAAGGTGTAATAATTATTAGGCAATAACACCTTCTGACGGTAAATTCATAAATTCTTCTCATTAAGATGCAAAGGAAAACATAAAGTTGCGGTACGTAATATTATTACTATTATTATTGTAACTGTCGGTTGAAGATTTGCTGTCGGATACCTTATGTTCGTTCCCTTACAGAACTTTTGTAGAATATAGTGCAACCCACCGCAAAATTCAAATTGAATGATGTAGGTGGCCATAAAATAAGCCCTAGCGTCCCATCTATCTTTCAAAACATTAGAGTTTCAGGAAACTCTTGCGTAAGATGGTTGAAATTATATCTATGTAAAGTAGAATACTGCGAGTTAGCTGTTTTCATGCACACAAATATTTTAATGAATAATAAATATTACAGTTATTTTGTTATTAAATTTCTTACCTAAATATATGTTATATTTCATTCGTTTCATTCAAACTTTTATAATAAACATGATAGTTAATTCTGAGGAAGTCGCTATATTAAATAACAAACAGCAGAAACACAACTATCAATAAATTAATGATGGCAGTTTTGGTGTGAGTAGTAGGTATGAATTGTAATTATTATGATCATTACGATCCACTGACTTGACAAGCACCCATCATTTATAGTAAATAAATAATGTTTAGAGCTTTATGATAGATGAACAGGCTTGTCTGATTAAACAATTTCCCTTGTAGTTGTGACATAAATATGTTTCAAGCGATTATTATCCTCTAATGGAGATCGGTATGAGCTCACAAACATCTACGTAAAGACGAATAGTATCCAAGGTAAGAATATCGAAACGTAGATGCTTTAGAAAATATTATAGATCTGAATGTTAAGAGGCCTAACTGACTTAACTGAAAAGTTTTTGTTTTTACGAGGTGTAGTTCGTATTTTTTTTCAAATTTCAACAAACAGAGCAAAATGTCAGACCAAAAAGTTTTTTGGTGTTTCGAGGTCTCTCAGGTACTTTACTTACATTAAAGTCCACAGTTTTCAAGATGCAACGTAACTGTGCTTTATTTTAGTACTATTGGAAAGCTTACTTTTTAAGTTTTTTGTATATGATGTCTTACAAAGAGAGAGGCATTTAAACCAGAAACAACCTAACTTGATATTCTGAAATTGTAAATTTGTAATGCAGAACTCTTCTATTTAAAGTTAGAATGGTACAAACTGGAACTAAAGGAACATAACGTTGGAGTTAGGGAACATCAGTTTGGTTCTTCTTCGGTATATCACATTATTTCGAATGCTTGAGGTTAATTTTACACAAAAATTAATTCAAAAATACCATAAACATTTCACGTTTAGCCAGAGAAAAAGTAGCAGACGGAAGCACTCAATTTTTCTTTCTAAAAGTAAGTTACAGTATTTGAAAATAGAGTAAAATATTAAACATGTGAACTGTAGAGGTTATGTTTTTCGAAATTGTAATCACGAATTATGTTTGTAAATTCATTGCTATATTACTGCTTTTTCAATTTTTTTAATGGCATATTCACTGGCATTCTTTTTAACAATGGGAGAATGTTTGATGTGAAATTATATCGTTGTGATGTTTAAAATGATGTATTTACAACGTAGAGGTTTCAAATTATGAAAGTTCACATATTATTATCAAATATCGTCTTTTCGTTACCGGCTTAGTTTCCAGCTTTTTATGAAATTTAATTATTTTATTTTTTAATAACGCAATGCTAGTATTTATGTGAGTTACTATTAAGGTACTAACAATTCTTTACTGTTCACAAAAATACTGTTCAAATAAAAACTATGATTCATTTCACATGAAAACATTAATTGTTAGGTAATTATAATGTTATTTTTTATAAGTTTTGATTCCAGATTGTAATGAAAATGATCCAACTGATGTAGACCGATGTAATAAATATCCTACTACCCACCTGATGAAGTTGTTACTCAAAAAGATGCAAATTCGAAAAACGTTGGCCTTTTAACTCAAAAATTATATGAAAAGGATGAAGAATATCGTCGGCTTAAGATGCAAATGGCGTAACTCCAATTTTAACTGAAAATGAGCTTTATTGATATACCTGTGGATAAATATTGTCGAGTTTGACTGTGATACGGAAGTTGAGATATCTACTGATGAGATTGTGGCTCATAATGATACTCTGAGCGACGATTTGCTATTAAAAGTAGCTGATGAGCAAATCATGAACTTAAGTTTGTTATTAGACTAAATGCAACAGAAGCATATTTCACATTCTAGTCAAGAGTTTATAAACAGTACTGGAGCATCTAGTAATGAAGATCAACACTCTGTAGAAAATATTAGTGTCGAGACTCGTGCAGTTTCAGATGACGAGTCCTATAAACCAAACGCAAGCGAATCTGAAAATAATTCTTGTGACGGAGAAGATATTCCAAAAGCTCAAGAAGTTAAAATCGTACGAAGAACGCGTAAGACAAAACGAAATATGGATACCATGACGTGGGCAAAGAATAATAACAAAATTAGAAGACAAGCGGGGAAAGAATATTTTGGAAAGAGAAAAAGATTCACTGAATGGGACTACAATGTACTTAAAAAGTCAAAAGTTATAGCTGCAAAATGTAAGTGTGACGAAAAATCTACATTCAAATGCAATGAAATAACAGACCAACAAAGAAAAGAAGTACATGAAAAGTGGATTGCAAAAAAGATTTTGTTGACAGGACTAGATAGCAAGAGCAAGAGATAGAAAAATCGAGGACGACTCAAGGAGAGAATTTTCTTACGTCTATTATCTAGAAACAACATCCAGAATTAGAGTCTGTAATGTCATTTTCAAATTTTGCATAATAATCCGGGTTTTGTTGCAAGTTTCGTTTTAAGCGCATTTACTTAACATGAATTTATCATTTCGTTTCGGTTTATGAAAGCTATTCAGTCATTTTTTTATAGTTATCAAGCATTTTGTTTAACGTTTCTTTCAAGTTCTTTGCTAAAAATTAAAATGTATTTAGCAGATTGATTTATATATTGTTCATTAACGAAATCCGATACTCTATTTTATTACCGAAACGTGCCTTGTGCCGTTTTTAATATATTTTTCAGTCCCTATCGTTTCTTAGAATTTTGTTTATACTTGAGGCGTTAGTGTTGTTTGCCGTCAGCAGATTCATGTCTGGCGAAAGACAGGTCCACACTGGAGAAACGACGTATGTAAAAAATACCATTTTTAATGAAAGGTCTGTGTCTGAATTCGTTTAAGGGTGTACAACTGACTTCTCTATTTTGCCAAACCGTTTCTTTTGTTACCACTTTGTGATTTTCTCGTGGAGTTGAATTCCAGATAGCGCATAGTGTGGACGCTTTCGTATTTTAGTTTGTGGCTGTCGATTATCTTCAACACTTAGTGACTGTGAGTTTACCTTTTGTTGTTTTGTTGTTGTGGTTCTTTAGTTCATGGTAACCGGCATTAATTTGCACCTTTGTTCGACTCTGGGCAAGGCCTCTCCAGGAGCCGACGTATAGACGCCTTTTGGGCGGAAGAAACCAAACTCACAGGTCAAAAGGTTGTACTTTATTGTTTATTTGTGTCGGGAAATAAACGGGATGTCGTCCATCGTTCACTATCTTCGTAAGAAGGAAAAATAACGAAGTAACCGGATCGTGCCAGTCGTCCAGGAATTACTCAGCTCCGATTATCTTTCCGTTTTTTTTATGGTTCAATCTTTAGAGAAGACTGCTTCTTCCGTTATCGGAAGAACTGTTTCGTTTTACCATCTTTGGATTTGAAGGGTAGACTCTCATTTGTGTTAAAATTAAAAGTTTGTGTTTTGTGTAAAGGGCAATATAGTGACTACGGACTTTAGAGTAAGAAATATTTTAAATTATGACAATGTTGTGTGTACCCTTTTGAATAACGATTAGTTTTGATAATAAATTAAGCTGGGGTAACATAAATATTTCCGGAAAGAGGTTAAGATTTCTTAATTAGGTTATTTCAGGAATTTATTCTCATTAATTTACTGTTTCTTTTTGATTGATGCAATTTGGTGATTTTCTTTTGTCTAAAGTAATGTAATTATAGTTTCAGATTACGATTTAATTTTGTTATTCATTTGTCATTTTGTTTGTTTTTGTTTTACAATCTTTAAAATTAAAACAGCGAGTTCATCAAACTTGTTTGCACATAGTTACGTCATTTTCTTCATGTAAAGTCTTTTCAAAATGTTGTTTGTTTATGTTTGTAACTGATGGTTTTTAAATTTATTTTAATATTTTATATTGAACTCATTTTAACGTTATCATTAAACCTAATTTACGCTGTCAAGATTTGAACCTTTGTTAATTATTTTCCTTTCTGCATTTTAAAGTTACAATAAATTCATTGTGTGTTACCTATATTGCTATTTTATTTGATAAGCATTACTTTGATTGATAGTCAGGTAATGTATTGTTATGAGTGTCCCAGGTTTCTAGTAACAAAGAATCTAAATTTTGCTTTTATTAATTTAAAAGTTTTATAAAGTCTATTTCAGTTATGAGAGAGAGAGAGAGAGAGAGAGAGAGAGATGCTAGAACTGATCAAAGATCATAATATTTCTATTTTATGTTTTTTAAGTCATTTATGGGATTAATTTAAGCCCTACGGGTAAGTTGAGAGTACACTTTAGCATCCAGATACAATTTCAAGTTTCTGTATACTTCCTATGGCCACCCTTATACAGCGTGTTCGCCGATATGGGGACAGGTCGGCGGATTATTTCTTTTTAGCATAACTGTTTCCTGGCGCCCTTTTGGAATTTCTTCTCAGCATTTTAGCTAAAAGCTAACTTTTAGGCTCAGGTATGGACATCAATGCTAGGATTATTTATCTTGGAACCTACTCCCGTCCTTGACATGAGCTATGGGCTTCAATATCTACCGATATCTGGCTTATACGGGGATTAGGCCTCTTTTTCGACTTTTTCCCGTTACAGGTCTGTAAAACTATGTTTTGGAATACCTTCTCCATTCCAGCTCGAACAACGGGGAAATGGATCGTTTTTAAAAATAACAACAGTGGTATGGTCCAAGAATCGTCTGATAAAGTGAAAACACAACTAAATTTAAGAACAGTGAAAATTAATAAACAAAAAAAGCATTTAAATGATTTTTTAATGCGCTACCGAAACTCGAATCACACTACTGCCGAAAATCGACGAGTAAATTATATGTTGAACCGAACTGAAATTCCAAAATGGAACTTTATAGTTTTTACAGAGATGACTGGTGTGAAAACACGAGTTCATTGCCATTATCAATTGCGTCCTTCACAATTGCTTCGATGATTGCAACCTAGCTCTGTTTGTATCAAAGAAGAACCAATGTGATACGTGTGTCGGCTACAATACAAAAACATACATGAAAGTACCTACCAACAACACCTAATTAAAAAAGAAGCTAGACAAGAAAAAGAATCTGATAAAAAAAGCGAAAACGCAAAAGTTTTCACTATGGATTTACAGTCAGTTCTTCTAAGCCCCAAATCCAACGTCTCTCCGTTGTACTATAAAACGAGAATAATAGTACATAATTTTACTATCTTTAACATTCAAACAAAAGAAGGTTGCTGTTTCCTACGGCACGAGAGACAAGCAGGTCTAATAGCAAATACGTTTGCTTCAATTATTTACAATTTCTTACAAAAGAAAGTTTTGACAGAAGGAAATACTTATGAAAAAATAATTTTGTATAGTGACGGATGCACCGGACAAAATAGGAATGCCCTATTTTCTAGTGCACTTTTTAATCTTGTCCGACAGACAAAAGTAACTATAGAACAGAAATATCTAGAAAAAGGGTACACTCAGATGGAGTGCTACTCAATGCACTCAGATGGAGTGCTACTCAATGCACTCCACCATTGAGCGAAAACTAAGAAACAAAATCATTAATTACGTTGAAGTTTGTGCAAAAGCACGCCTGAATCTAAAACCCTATGTAGCTGAATATCTGGACCATACTTTTTTTAAAACAATTTAATTCAGTCCAGACGCTTAGTTCTATTCGGCCAGAAAGACCAGCAGGGGACCCCACAGTGACTGACATTAGAGCAATTCAGTACAACAAAAATAGTATAATGTTCAAAGTACGCCATTCTGAACACTGGAAACAACCACCATGTAGATTCAATAAAAAGAATAGATAAATTGGGACTTATGATGAATTGCCAATGATGTACTCTAATCTCAGAAGTTTTTTGTTTTTCCTCTAGAATTTGTCTTTTCTTAGTTAAGCCATTTGCATCTTAAGCCGACGATATGATGATTCATACCATACTAATAAACACACACTATGATCCTGTAAATAATGAAGAAATTGAGAAGGATGATATAGTGAATTATTCTTCAAGCGCCAAAAAATACCTACTTGAAAGGAAAACTGATCCATTCAGCTAGAAAAGAAATATAAATGCTGACGCAACCATGAGAGGGAATAGAAAAATTGGAATACAAAGCATGTCCCTTCCAGAAAGTTAAAACCTGCTACTTGTTCGGAGACTTGTAAATTGAAACACAATCTAGAATTTAGTCAAATGAAGAAATATTAAATTAATTTTCGCGCGCTACAAAAAGAGTCGATGCTTATGTTCAGGAGCAGTTAGCGAGTGGTAGTACTTTAATCATAAAGTTCCTAGACGGTTGACAGTAATCATCAGTAATTGGTTTGTTATAGGCATTTCACGCAGCGTTTAAAAAGCGCTCTCATATTCTGATGCCGTTTGTGTTTCAGGTTAGGTATGAGTTGTTGTATCGGAATTGATGTTTTTGTAAAGCAATATACTTATCCTTATCACGAGCAAGCAAGCAATTACTAGCAGCACATAATCATTGATGCTAGCAACGCGTAAGCCTGATTACTGCTCCTGAACGCATGGAATGAAAAGGCATATTCTGCCTGTCATTGCTTGTGTAGATTTAATTTCGAATCCTAAAAAGTGAGTGTAAGGCTTAGTCTTTTAGAAATATTTATCTGAAGCAAATTTAAATGCCGGCAATGTAATTTTATGTGTATTAGAAGAATCTCCAGGTACTTTTAGGCAGTTTAGACTTCTGCAAGTTAGGTTAGGCAATCTTTTAAAATAAAATGTACTTAAAGCTACACCAAAAGAAAACACAAAGAATTACCAATAAATATTGACTTTAAAATAACGGTTTAATTCTTGAAATACGCAGTAAGCAACTTAAACAGCACGTAAATTAACCGTTTGGTTCAGAGGTGTAACGCTTCGCTGCAATTATCGATCGCAGCGTAACCTCCTAGATTACTCAAGTCAAGTATTTTCATATATTTTACCGATGTTAGATTTCCAGACCATTATGGATTAAGGCCCGTTTTTGCAATCGTCATGTAAGTTTATCTATGTAGAATACAACAAATGGATTTTCATTGCCCTAAATTGCCAATATTGCAGTATTGCCAAATATATTTCCATGTTGCTGATTCCATTGCCGTACTGCCAAATGTATTTCCGTTTGCATGATAACTCCTCAGATATAGTTGCTGCCTGCCATTTTCATAATTGCATCCATGGTAATAATTTCCCTCATAAACTTATCCACAATTGCAAAAGTGGGTTTGGTAGATGGATTAATCCATTTTGTATTAAAAGTAACTACTTTTTTAAGCTATTATTGTAGCACTGTACGGGGTGGGTCAAATTGGTTATCATTATGGAATATATGGTCTAGTATTGGCTATAGTGAAAAATGGTTTTCTTGACCATAGATCATTTTTTATTCTAAATTCAAATGTGAAAACAAAACTCCAATATCATGACCTACTACAATGTAGTAGCATATGTCTCAAAAGTCATTTTTCGTCATATACACCCTGTATATCTGAACGGATTTTTATCTCGCAGTATTAAATTCGCGCGGTAGAACTTGAAACGTTTTTACATGAGAGGGTTGTTTTCGGTTTTTGTGATGATTTTTAAATAAAAAACGAACTCGATGCATCGTGTAGTGTTTTTTACGCGCAGTAATTGTGACTGACATGAACTATTTTCACATAATTTTTTTCTTGGGGGTGACTGTGTGAAGACTGCCGCTAGAAAACAACGTAGGCTTTTACAGAGTGCGCGCAAATAATATCCGGCTCTTCTGAAACAGCACTAATAATGACTGCCAATTTTACCCACTATGTATGTATACTCCACTTTATTGTAAATGAAACGGTTTCAACAGTGTTCTCCATCAAACGGCAAAGAGAGGCTGTGAAGAGGATCGCATGCTCTACCAATGGGGTTATTTTATCTAGTAACTTATAATTATGTCTGAATTGACGGTTTGAAAGCTTAACATGCGATGCTTATGCCGAATGAGATCTCAAACGCTTCCGCAATCTAGCGTGATCCTTCCTAATATGAAAATTATAAGTTTCTAATCTTTAAATTAAATTTCTATTTTCGTCTGCATTAAATTCTGGTAGTTATGTAGTTACATTCTTCTCTAGTGTTATGTATACTTGTATGTAGGTTTAAAATAAATATTAAATAAATCAAACTAAAGAAAACTAACCTAAAAACACACCTAAAGATTAGAATAAAGACAGTTAAGATAATAGTAGAAAATCCTCAAGTTCATTGAAATCCCACGAGAAATAAAAAAAAACAAAAAATGTAAACAAAACAGTCTCTCCTTGTCTCACATTTTCACTTGAGGAAGAACGTTATTGCATCCACAAGATTCTTGCACGTGTCAACGTAATCCCTTTGTCTACCATCACGAGTATACGGCGCAACGCATTTTTCCTTAACTTTTCCAGGTTTTCCTTGATCATTTTATATTCCCCGACATTTCCAGCTTCCAGGTCGCTGGAATATCTGTTATATCTTAACGTATTGATTTTCAAATTAAAGGAAGGGAACATACAATCAGTGAAAATGCAATCATGACGAAATTTAAAACAAAAAAATTTCAATTTCGATTACATCTAAAACAGTTCGAGATATCGAGATACCAATTATGTATCTGTAATCAGGAGAAAACTCTACGTTGATTTTATATACAATATGTCCTTATAGTTATAGAAACATGACAACAGACAATGTCGAAAAATCGTCATTTCCGATCTCGATTATATGGAAAACTATTTTAGATATCAAAATACCGATTATGTAGCTATAATCAGAAGAAAACTTTAAATTGATTTCATATACAACATGTCCTATACAGTTACAGAAACGTGGCAACAGACCAACAGATAGACAATGTCGAAAAATCGCCATTTTCGATCTCAATTATCTCGAAAACTATTCTAGATATCAAAATACCGATTATGTATCTGTAATCAGGAGAAAATTCTAAGTTGATTTCATATATAACGTGTCCTGTACAGTTACAGAAACATGGCAACAGACCAACAGACAGACTATGTCGAAAGATCGTCTTTTTAGATCTCGATTATCTAGAAAACTGTTAGAGGCATCGAGATACCGATTATGTATCTGTAATCAAGAGAAGATACTAAGTTGATTTCGTATAAAATGTCCTGTAAAGTTACGTCAACATGACAACAGACAGACGGAATGTACGAATTCGTCGATAATGGATTCGAAAAATTAGTTACAGGAAAGTAGAAGGCATTATACATTTATCTATAATTTAACAAAAGTAGGCATTTCAAATAAAAGGAGATACGTTTGTCAAACTTTCTTGTTATGGGAAACGCGGATAACTGCGCTCGGTGGCGGCTACACGTGCCTTTTATCATTTTCTGCATATCTGTAGTAGATGGGAACTAAAATACTACAATGTATTGTAACATTGGACACATACTTAATTGCAAGATCAGGGGTTATGTTTTAATAAGTGTAAGAGCAAGAATTTACCAAATGACAAGACAAAACATACAACAAAACAGAAACGGAGAGAACAGTCAAGAACAATAAAAGTTGGGACCTAAAATGTCCGCGGAATAAGACTTAAACAAAACGAAATCATCGCAGAAATAGATTAAACTAAAAACAGAAAGTAATCCCCAGTGAGACCAAGAAGAAAGGAACAGGAGAAGAAAAATTTGAGAATTATTATAACCGTATTTGGAGTAGAGAACAGAAACATCAACAAGTAAAAAGTGGTGTCCATATCAATAAAGAAGAAATGGAAAAAAATTCATCACCTCCTTAAACAACCTAAGACAATTATAGAAATCTACGCAATGAATGGTAATGCCCCCACAGTCATAAAAGACGAGTTTTATTACAAATTAAATGCTATTATGGAGAATATATCAGATCAAAGAGAAACAATCGTAATAGATGATCTTAACAGTAGAGTAGGGAGAAGAGATGAAGATTTGGAGAAGAGGTAGTCACTAATAATGGAATGAGACTTATTCTGCAGAGAACACGACCCTATTATAAGGAACATCCTGTACCTACATAGAGACATCCATAAATATACGTGAATAGAACCAATAAGGAATCTAAAATACATCATAGACCCCTTAATAATGAAAAAAGAAAACTCAAATACATGACGCTCGGGTATATCGATAACCATATTGTGGTGGGTCATCTTACGTATGAAGAAGTACAGGGGAAAAACGATCTAAGTCACATCTAAATAGTTTTGAGATATTTCAATTTAAAGCACGGACTTCGACCTCTTTTTCATAGAGCACTTAATTTTATTCGCGGTTTGCAGTGACTTAGATCGTTTTTCCCCTGTACTTTTCATATAGAAAAACCAAACAAAATATAAACCTAAGCAAACACGAAAACCGCAGTTAAACACAATATTTAAAATAGACCTGCTGAAACAATTCAGTGTCAAAACACTATCAAAACAGAATAGAGAACAAATTAGACATGGACAATGAAGTAAAGGAAGCAAAAAAAGACAAATATAGGAACAGACTTTGTATAGACATAGACAACACATTACCATATAATAGATCATCAACAGCTTAGAAAATAATTCAGAAAATTAGAAGTAACAATAAAAACAAAGGAATAATACAATATATAATATCTATCTTGAGAAAACACCGAAAACCTGGTACTTGAAATGCGAAGGAATGAGAATAAAAATAGATGAATACACTCACTACTATTTCCGAATGACCAAATTGTGTTTTTGCAAGATGAAGAAAATATGGTCAGCAAATTGAAAGAGGAATTTGAAAAGGGAGGTTTGAAAATAAACCTAGAAAACATCGAATACATGTAGCAAGACCAGCTAAAAATATAAGAGTAGATACACATGATATAAAGATATGCGAAGCCTTTAAACATTTGGAAACGATGATTACCTCCATGGGAGCATGCCAAAAAGACATTCTAACCAGAGTAGGCATGAGGATAAAATCAATCAAAACATGACATGGACTTTTATGGAGTGAAAATCTAAGCAAAAACACCAAAAAACGACTGTTGCATAGTATAGTTGAAAACACTATCTTATATGGAGCGGAAATGTGGCCTCGAACGAAATCAATTAAGAGATAAACTTAGAACGGCTAAACTGATTATATGCGTAGATGTTTGAAGGTACCAAGAAGAGATAGATTGAGACTGAAAAACAAAGTACTGCAATGGTATAAACACATAAAACGAATGCCAGACCATAGATAGCTGAAACAGTTGACGCAGTGGGCTCCAAGAGAAAAGAGAAAGGTAGAAAGACCAAAAAAGATAGGATACATAAAAAACGGAAAACCAGAATGAATAAAATCCGAAGAAGAAGAAGAAGTTGTTTTGTTATCTCTTGGGCGAAATTGAGTGAATTACATAGCCTTGTTGCATTTATAATCTCTTTGTCAAAATTTAAATGGCAGAATTTTTAAAACTGGCCCATTGTCTAGCAGAAGAATTAAATATAAAGCATGGCTTTAATCGAGGAAAAAAGGAAGATGGAAAAGCTTTTTACAAAGGATTTATGATTCGTCATGCAGAAGTTTCATTAAGAATTTCCGAGTTTACAAGTTCAATGAGAGCCGTAGGGTTTAACAGACCCTAAGTTGAAAGGTTCCTCGTTTGAATATGAACATTAATAACAAAATATTTCGTCATACAAAATTTATAATTGCGACGAAACTGCTGTTAGTACTGTACATAAAAACAGTACAGCCTTGTCTGTTAGAAGATAGAAGCAAGTGGGCAAGCTTACTTTAGAGAAAGGGGAAAGCACATAACAGTCCTTTTTCTGCATGGGTGCCTTAGGTCAATCTATCCCTCTTTTCTTTATCTTCCCTTGGGCTAGAATGAACGAAGGTTTCATGATAGGAGCAAGATCAGTTGGATGAAAATCTTTCTTTATTGGATGGAACATTTTGTCCAGCTTTCAAAACTGACATTGGCAAAAACAGTTCTGTTCATTCTAGATGGGTACTATAAATAACCATAAATATTTAAACGTTACGTTTTATGCAATAAAGCATAATTTCATTCCATACAACTCACAAAATACAACCACTGGACCTGTATGTAATGCATAAAGAGTACTGTCTAGAAAATAATATACAGGCAGATCTTTTGTGAAGAATTCATCTCCTATCTGCAGTCTAAGAATGACCAATGTGGTCTTTGTACTAACTATAAAAATGGAAATGATACTTCTACTACTACTTCAAATGACTGATACTTGTAACTAACACATTGAGAATCGAAACAAGAAAATAAAGACATGGACAAACAACGAGCTTAGAAAAATAAAAAATTTTGTACTGCTGTATTTGACCTACATCAGGTATTATCCGTTCCTAAAATGAATTTCTATACTCGTTAGCTTAAAAACAGCAGACCACGAAAAATATTTCTTTTTAAGAAAACAAGAACTGAACAAAAGAACAACAAATGAATAAGTTTTATTCCCATGATTCTAAGACTGCACTGTTTTTAAAAAAACCCCTGAATACCTAAGGTTTCCATGCTTTCCAGGCGGTTGGGCAGCCCAGATAAGAAGTAAAATAACTTTTTTGCAATGGACAAATTTGCACATTTTCATCTGTTAATAGTGCTGTGACAAGAATCTATCAAGTCTCATTTTAATTAACTTATAATCTAACCTTTAGAATTACAAATGAACTAAAAAGAGAGGTCGTTCCTAAAATTTTGATACAGAAAGTTCCCTCCAGCAAGCAACTGAATTTCATATCAAGCCAGTTTATATTAGGACGTTTTTAATGAAACTTTACACATTTGATAATTACATTTAAATTAGGTTTATGTTTAATCATGTTTCGTTTCCGTATAGGTACACGTGGTATCAGTATTAATACAAGCCAAATATAGAACATGCTTGAAAGTTCACAAAATTTACCTACTAATATCACAATTACTTTAGAAGTCATGCTTCGGGTTGAATCTCATAATTACGTATTTAATATTAAAACTGTAAACTTTCTAGTTGGTACAGAAATTCAAGTAGAAATAGGGGTTGCTTTCGCAACTAATAATCAACAAAAAAAAAGGTTAAAATAGAATCATTAAGTGGGAGTAAATTTAAACATGGTATTTAACGGCTACGTAAAATATGAAAAGCTTGACTTATTTGAATAATTTATTATTACAACGCTGATGATAATTTCTAAATACCAAATCCTTTTAAAATTAAATTTGCTTTTATAAGACGAAGCCTAAAAATAGGATAATTATTATTAAAGCAAGCTTTATATACTTTATCTTATTGAAATATTTTCTAAAATAACTACAGAGAGATATTGAATATCAAATTTAAGGTGTTGAATATTCTTTTTGTGCTAAGATGCTGCTCTTCACGTAACAAAGTCGCCTGATAAAAAGAAAAGTTAAACCCGTATAATCGACAACAATCGTTACAAAACGGACTCACATCTTGTTAGCTCGATTTGTTGGAATGTAGACATTTCGTTATTTTACACCAAGGTTACAAAATGTAAACGAAATCATCGAAAATATTCTTCAACAGAGAAACCTTTCCATGATACCGGTGACTGATGATATCATCTCAATTTAGAAGCAGAAAAATCTTTAAAAACGACTTTAGAAGATTCGACACTGTACAGGGTGTCCAAGATTCAATGGTGTTAAACAAGTATCTCTGTTATCAAAGCAGTTACAAAAAAGTTGATTGCACTTTACTTAGCTAAATTTTCAAGACGAATTCACTGATAGAAACAAACATTCTATAGCTTCTCGCTTTTTCGAGTTATAAAGTGTTTTTTTTTCTTCGAGAATCTTATGTAACTTTGTTATTTTTAAAAATAGAGTAACACCTCACGGGAAAAAGTTTTTCGGCTTTTAAGGATCCCTAAGGTAATTTACTTAAATTCTAACCGAAGTTTACACTTTTCAAATGCTATTTCATTAAATGGAATCTGTATCAAATATCAATCAGCGTTTATAGTTCTGTTCACAAACGTGCAAAAGCAAAGTTGAAAAGTTGATTTAGCTGTTCGCGTGTTTTGTTATTTGACTTGCAGTTTCTATCTTCATTAGTTCAGGAAAAGCAGGCCATGGTGAAGAAAAGAACAAAAAATGCAAATCTAGATTGCGCAATAAGTATTTGATCTACTTAACGCTTTAATTAAGGAGTCGCGACAACAGGAATTTTACCTTTAAACTACCGTTGGGTAATAAGGCCGGTTAGGTAACAATCCCAAAGTTTTTTGTAATGTAAAAAAACTCCAAAGCAAAACCATGTAAAACACTTAGCGTAATCTTTGTATAGAGAGCCTTAAACTCTTGCAATGAGGGCAATGATTTGAATAACATGGGAGGTCGGTCAGCTGTGTGCACATGACAAGCTTGGTTCCTGTTTGTGACACTACCTCGTCTCTGTTTGCATTGTTCTTCGAAATTATTAAAAATATATTGTCTACCCTTGCCAATTGGTGGCCTCTCTTAAAGGCGTAAGGATTCAGAAAACTGGAATCGACTCACGACCCACTACAAGATACAGTGGAGATGCGTTCCGGTGTTGGAACAACTCTACAGCAAGATCTCGCCGCATTCAACACCATTCAACCACAGGAGCTGTCGTCACGACGCGACGTCAAGCGATGGCAGGATGAACCCAGCACGTTTAACCAATACCACTCCTGTGACAGTTAGTCGCGCTACAGTCTCAGCCGCAGCCATCACACTACCGGCGTTCCACGACCTGAACCACAAGAACCCGGGCGAGGTCCCTCCAGGTCTGCCTAGAGGCTCTGCAGAACATCAACAACAACACCAAATCGCTGCCCATTTTTGTGAAGACGCCGCAACCTAGTAGCAGCAGCAGACAGTTCTAACCACAAGTTTGATGGAATTGGAGACCTTGTTCAAGGCGAAACACGATAACACCATCCGAAAAGTACAACTACGCGCGGCATTCTGGAGCCAGTATCAGAAACCAGCGTGTCCATCACAGAGTTCGTACAGAAGAAGTAACTCCTGGCCCGGTTAGTTGCACACACGCTGGAGAAGGCTGAGTTAATCATGTTATGCAAGGTATTACTGCGCGACGACGCGACGTCGCCGTGTGTTGTGCCTTCACAATGTCGGTGATAATGACAATTACAAAATCGAAACCCGCCTTCCCCGACCCACAGTACCACCAACTTCGATGCGCGACAGCCAGCAATAACTAATGACCAACCAACACCGCCCACGCTACAGCAACCCTTCTGGGAGAAGGTCTCGACACCCTTCCAGTAGCGCCAAACTCCGAGCGTCACTCGCTGATCCAGGAGATGGTTCCAACAAACCGACTGACCACACCACGTGAGAATTCCGCCGCCGGTAGATCCAAGGCACCCCTTGCCTCTGTCGCCACCACCTCTCACAACACAAGGCCCGATGAGCCCACGGTTCCATCGGACTTCCCGATAACGCTCGAGTCAGCATCCGCGTCATCCCAGCCAGTAAACTAGCTCCAAAGAGACACTTACCTAGAATTAACTCAATAGACATCTCATTATTATACCTAGGTTTAAGCTTCATTAGAATCAATGTTAACCACTTTATCACCGTGTACAAATTAATGTCGATTCGTTACATAGACAGATTACTATAAAACCAATGGTCGCCCAACAATACGGTCTTGGCCCGGTCTTGAAAGCGGGATGGGATGTCACCAGGCACACAGTGCAAGATGCGACTAACTTTGTCAGCCCCATCTTTGTTCAACGCTAGAACCAATAAGTATTGCTGCCCCTTCTAGCAAACCATGACATAAAGGTAGCAAATCAATAATTCAAGATATAAAAACACGCCCCCCCCCAGACTCCCTCTTTTGCATACCATCTTCTAACATTACTACACCTTCTCACCACCTCTAAGGCAGCCAAGATCTCCACACCCTAACCTAACTCAAAATCGATAAAAAACGTTTCAACCAAACAGTAGCAATATTGAGTATATTCTAGATCTTCAAAATCACATTTCTCAAAAAACTCCACTAGCAACACCAAAAGAGGTAGTGACAGAGATTAGAAATAGTATTAATCCAAATAAAGCTCCTGATGACAGGCTAAGTCTTGAAACAGTTACCTAGAAAAGAATTAGTTCCAACGATGCCAAATCGTTTCGGCCAATTTCGTTGCTCCCAGTGATCTCAAGACTGTTCTAGAAGGCTCTTAATAAAGAGGTTGAATCTAATCATCGACAAAAATCGTCTGATTCCAAAGTACCAGTTCGGGTTCGGACAGAAACACTCGACAATAGATTAGATCCATCGGATCACAGACATTATTGCAAAAGTGCTTGTTTTGCTGCATTCCTAAACGTAGAGCAAGCCTTCCACAGAGTGTGGCATAAAGACCTAGTACATAGTACTCAGTATGCGGACATCCTTAATTCACACCTAAACTCAAATTTTTATGAAATTAAAGCAGGAGTGCTACAAGGTAGTTTCCGTGTCCTTCTATATACAATGACATAAAAGTGTTACATATAACAATAATTTTAGATGTAGGTCAAGCAGGCTAGTCAAAACAATGTAAAAATGTACAAAAAGTTGTTATTAAATATGCTCCTCATAAAGTGGTACTTTTATTAAAATAAAGACTATAAAAAACATCCTAAGATGTAACAAAAAGAGCTGCCAGAAACAACGATAGCAACATTCGTGGACGACACTGCACTTCTGACTATGGGAAAAGAAGCAACGTCATCGACAGACAGACTTCAAATGGCGTGTAACAAAATACAGAGTGGACTAACATATGGAAAATTAAAATAAATGAATTAAAATCAGTGCATATCAATTTCACGAATAAAAAGGTCGAAGATCAGCCAATACTAACCATTAGTAACAAACAAGTACCATACAGAGACAATGCCAAGTACCTTGAAATAACATTGGATGCTAAATTGCATTAGAAAATGCATGTCAAAAAGAAAAGAAATCAATTGGAACTTCTACTGAAAGAATATTATTGGGTGCTGGGTAGACATTCCCAGTTATCCATCAATTGTAAACTTTTAATTTACAAATAGGTGATCAAACCTGTGTGATTGTACGGCATCCAGCTTTGGGGATGTTCGAAAGATTCAAACATCAGAAGCATACAAACGTTCCAGAACAAAGTTGTTTAATTGTTAATGCACCGTTGATGAAGGTCTCCACTGAGACCTTGAAGTCTCCATGGTAAAGGATGAAATCGAAAGAATCGCTGACAAATACGAAACCAGACTACATAAAAATTTCCAGAGGTACGTACTTAGCCTGCTTGACAATCAACGGCAGCTTAGAAGATTACAAAGAACAAACCCACTGTATCTCGGCTATTTGGTCGAATTCGGGACTTATAGCAACCACTCGCCAGATAGCAGGGCTTTTTAATAAAGCTTTCATCCAAGCAACCACTAGAACAAGAGCAGTAAATGGATTTAGAAAATACGATGTTTGGCTATTAGAGTCCGCTGACTTTAAAGCTTCTAGGACGATTGAAATTAGTCTAAATAAGGCTGGAAGACCAATTTTAAGTCACGATAGTCAGACTTTAGACATCAGTACAACAAGAAAGTCTAATAGTCATCAACCTGTCTGTTCATTTTGTCCTGATAAACAACCTAAAGGAGTAGAAGAGCTTACAACTTCTGCGTTAGTTAGTCTTAAACAATTGATTCCTATACCTACTGCACAACAAAAGAAACGAGTTTTAAGAAAACTGCGATTTAACATCTTCGTCACATAGATAGAAAAGAACTGAAAGGCTCTACACAAAAGAAACAAGAGATTGAGAAATAAGGAGAAGCAGAAAAACAAGCAAAAAAGAGGTCAGCAGAACTTGCTGGAAGGATTCCGTTGTCTGAGGACAGTAACAAAAAAAATCAAGACGTGGAATGTTTGTATTGTAGTAGCCTTTATCTGAAATCAAATGATAAAAACCAAGGCTGTGACACTTTCCGATTCTGTACCCCACGTTTCTCTTTATTTTACACCGTCTTGTCCAAGTAAAAAGAGAAATGTCACTTTCGCTTTTTAAATTTTTTCTCATTAAGTTTAGTTTGATTCGTAATCTTATAATTTGCAATATGTGCAATCAACAGCCCGCCAGACACCAGCCACGCTTAGAGGTATAAACTCGACCGTGATACAATAGGACAAGTTCTGAATTCATGTCTAGATCACAAGTTCCCTGGTATGTTTGCATCGAGCACATAGGATAACATCATGGAAAACTTATCGCTAGTTTCCATATTTCATAGTAATGTATGCTTGGCTGCTACATGCTCATATCGATGACTGCGGCATCAAATCTACTTCTCCTTGTTGGTAGAAAAGATAAATCCAATTTCAAGAAAGTCTTTGTATAAACCAATTTGGTGTAGGGGATTTGAATTAAGTTTGATATAAACAGATGAGAAGAAAGAAATTTCAGTTGTATCTTAAAAATATTGTATTAAATGCAGACTTCACTGTTAATTAATTAAAAACAACCTGAACTATTGTGGTAATACAAGTAGGTATCTGCAAACACCCAGTAAACAGACATTTTACCAAAGAAATATTTATAAATTGTTTACAATCTTTTGAAGGTGCTTTTAAGCAACTTTCAAGCAAATATCTTCATCGCATCGTGTTGAAAAAGTGATCTCCCGATATCTCCTTTAATCAGACCAATTCTTTCCCACTTTCCCATTTGATGGTTGTGAAAATGCGAACCTAATGCTCTTTAAAAAGCAGGCTGTTAAAATTTCAGTCGCGTCGATAATACCGTTGAAGCTACTTCCAGAATGTAGAACATCTAAGTGTCGAAAAGATTTTCCTCCGGTAAGTGGCCACGTCATAGCCGTAAAACGTATCAGGTGGAAAAACATAACAATAATAAACGAAACTCGTTACCTCCTTCGTGATAAATCGTTGATTCAACCAATACCGGAAGCGTTACAGTTTGATCCGAGGGACGAGCTTTTATTTCCGGCACAACTTACGTTTGCATGTCTTCTTTGAGTGCTACACCCTGGATTAGAATATTCGACCAAACCCTCAATAAAGCCTGTGAAAGTCTTACTTAAATATTTGAACACGTCGCGTTTGAATCCTGCGTCAACTGTCAACACTGGGATTATTACTTTTCTTCTTTTTTTGTTTTATTGCCAAACCCTTGTTCTTTCATTGAAGTCGTGTCCTAAGTTAGGTTTTTTGCCTACTTTAACTTTTTCCAAAGCTTTGGAAATAGAATCAGATAAAGTTGTTGTGCGACATGCTACCTACGTGACATTTTTGGAACTTACTTTTTGTTTCTAAATTCCTCAAAACTTTAAATTATCTACATGCGTATTCATTTGTTATCTACATTCGTCATCGTATCGATTCAGTTGTTCTCCTAATGAAGTCTGAACAAACAAATCGTATTTCAGCAAAGTAAATATTCCCTATCCCGTTAGTAAATAAAAAGACCAGGTCACGAACTTGCGTTTCAATTAAAGTCATATCTGCTCCGTTTTAAGGTTGTATTATTGGAAACACTTGATAGGTAACGCTTGCTTTACCGCTTAGGGGAATTGTTGTATTATACAAGTTTAGGGTTTAATCTGTACCGTTCGGTTTAAACATGTGAATTTGGTAACGATGTCATTTGTTAGTTCAAAACTTTGTACTCTAGTTAAATTTGACTTTCGGTACGTGCGTGTGAGTGTGTGAAATGAAAATTTAAACTTTCTAGATCCCTTTTAATCTAGTTGTTAACGTATTTAGTTTAGTTTGCTGAACATTAAAAAAATTAATTTTCTGTAAAAAGTTAGTAGTGATTATTCAAGTAGGTTATTTGAAAGTGAAAAACTGTAATCAATCCGACTGCACTTAGATGCTGATTGATTTGTGTTTGTTGCCTAAGTGCACCCTCGAATTTCACGTTTGCATTTAATAGCTGGTTGAAATAAAGCACAGAGAAGATTGTCCATATTTATGATTTCACGAAAACTGAAAATAAAACTACAACAGGTTGAAATTCATTTTAATTAATCGAAAGAACACCAATCTACCAATTTTTTGTTTTCACCAGCGAAATTGTCCTGAAAATTTAGGCAATAATGTGCAATCAATTTTAAGAAAGCGTGTCTAATACCGAGTTTAAATCTCCCGCGTTAACATTTCAGTGATTTTTGCAGTTTACAGTTGGCGGTGTTGCTACTCGTCACTTAACCAGCCAATCGCGTAGGTGTTGTCATGACAATGTCAAACAAGGCTAAATCAAGAATGTAGTGCTACCAAGTTTCAAAATTATTTGTTTCGCGGGAAATTCAAACTGTCATCAATCATTTTGGATCAGTCGGTACAATATCATAAAGCACTGTAGAACAATATAACAGCCGACGTAGAAAATTATCTGACAAGTAAAGATCACATTATTTTGAAGGTATTAAAAAATCAAGAAGTCTCAATTAAACTTTTAACGCCCTCCGCAAATGAAGGCGGGTATTTTAAAAACACTTCACTTTGGCAATTTTGCTTTCAACCGAGAATATAAAAAAACCTTTACAAATACTGCTAAAAAATCGGAAGTATTAATATAAATGCAAATATTTACACAAAAATGTGTAACTATTTGTTCTTCGATAAACAAGGATTTGAAAAACCGAAGGTAGGTATTTATTTATTAAAACGTTATTGTGAAATTGATTGCTATTTGAAATTAAGAATACTCGAAAGGGTAGCTTGCAAAATAAAATTCTCATAATAACTTTACTCCTATTTCATCTTTAAAAATTCTTCTTTAAACTTGCGTACTAAATTTTACGTCTTTTCTAAAAATAATTCTGTTTTAACTCAACTTTTCCTACTTACTAATTTGTTATTAAATCGCTTTACTTCTTAAACCCGATTAAGGCACAATCACAAGTTTGAGATGCAATTATTATACGTGTCAATCTTCCGTAATCGTAAGAGAACAACACTAATGGGTAAATTTTAGTACAACCCTTGCCTAAATCTGTTAACGACACTTTGATTAACATTCAATCTTCTTGCAACTTGAGTGTTGCTCAGTAACACATCGATGGGTATTTCGTGTTCATCGTTTAATTGATGCGAGGGCACTACCTAATTTATCCAAAGTTGTATTAACTTTATTCAAGGTCGTTTAACCTTAAATAAATTACAACAAGGGGTAGTCGAATCTATAAAAAGAACGAAATTACCAAGAAAATGCTAATTTATGAAAATTTTTAGTATTTTACAGAATTTCTTCCGCGGAAGTTCATTCAAGTTTTTGATAATTCTGATAAACATAATTAATAATGGTCTTTCTTAACTATACATGGTTTCGGAACTTGCATTGAAATACGGGCACTTACAATATTTACAATTGATCTTTTGCATTTCTTGTTTTGTGTTAGTATACTCTCTGTTTTTGTCCTCTCAACGTTTGTTTCTGCTAAGTATTCTCTCACTCGTTCATGCTTGTTTGGATTTTCCTTTCTTACAGTTACCTGTTGCTTTTCCACCCAGATCTGTGTACATTCTCCAAAATAGGACTAAAATAAGTTCATTTATGTAACGAATTTATCCTAATTCATTCATTATTATTATGTTTCTTGTACAAGGTGTTAGGGATATAACCGACCGAATGGTCCAAAACAAACAAAAACTTACCACTCAACCGTTTTCGAGTAAAAGAATATTGGAGCTTCCGTATCTAAGTAAGACAGTAAATTCTTAATCGTGGTGATTAAATTTAAAAACACGTATATCTTTGATTTCCAAGATGACAGACAGATTTATTCCAATATTCCAATCCTTTGCGTCTTCTTTTGTTTTTCGATCATTTGAGTTATTTTACGCTTCTTTTGGAATTCTCGCTTTAAAACGAAATAGTGTGCTCATGAGTACCATGACATGGAGAAGCTGAATGGTGACTCTTTACTCTCAAAGAATAATATCTAATTGAAAAACATTTGTTTAGGTATCTACACGTTTACTGGACCACAACAGTCTCGCAAATCCCAGCCTTCAAAGGAAAAATCCAGTAGCTACCGAGGAATTAATATTAAATCTTGTTGGTGAGGATCTCAGTCGCAGCACACAAACTATCGTAAGGGAGGTTGGCTCATCTAACTCACTTATTATTATTGTTAATCCTATATAAATTCTAATTCTGACCAAAGGCCTCTCGCATATTCTTCCATTCTGGACCACTATCTGCCAACAATTCATCTTCTCAGCGTGCTGTTGGCCTTGTGTTGGCTTCCAATTTGTTGCAACTTTTGTCCATCTGTTGTCTTGTAACCTTGTAATGTGTCCAATAGTGTGGAACTTAAAAACGAAGCTTCGAATTTGGTTTTGTAATTCTTTTCCTCTTGAACCACGCATAACGAAAATATTTTGTTTTTCAATCTCAAATGGTATTTAACGGTGCCGCAAGGTCTCCGATTTTCTAAAAACCCCAAAGAAACATCAATAAGTTTATATTATGAAAAACATAAAATTAAGACGTGTTAGAGTCCTGTAATAAAGAGAATAGCTTAGTTTAGATACTCTGCAAAAGATGACGCCACTTCACTGTACCGATTGGTCAGCGTAGAGAGCATTGGCTCTCATTGTGTCTGTTTTACTGTCTGTTAGTCCGAGTTAACGCAAAGTGGTTGTGTTTCTCAGTTTTTTCAATTATTATTAATAAACGATCACTGACAAATGTGACAATGTCTGGTAATGCGCGTAAAACTAAAACTTTATTAAAATGTCCTGTTTTATGTGAACCAAAACAATTAACTTTAGACAATCGTGTTTTGTCAACATACGAAGATTATTTACAGTTTCAGTTTAACTTAGAATCTGACAAGAACGTTACTCTGTCAAAGACCAAAGGAATGAAAGGATGATGGCAATACGATTAATAGATATAAAAACTTCAAAGAAAACAGTGCGCAGCGCCTAAAGACGGGAAAAAGAATTATCAAAAAAAAGGTTGATTCGCCATCCGAAGAAAACAGCCTGGAAGATATGGGTACAATCGGTATGTTCCACTAATCCTGGATTTGACAATCAACCATCTACCTCAACAAACAGCAGAACTAAAAAGAAAAAGCGAGCTCAAAGATTGCATCTACCTGCACTTGCGCTTGCAGTTGAAAGAACAGACAAAACAGCAACTATTACTGCAAATGCCACGTTAGAAGACATGAGTCTTATTTCTGGTGATAATAAAGAAAATGTAATTGTCAGAATGACTTGAAGAAGACTAAGAGAAAAGAAAAGAAAAAAATTGAAACAGCAAGAAAGACGACATGACTTAATTTTAGAAAGCTTGTATTTTCCCGACAGAAAAGATATCACCATGGTAACAGATACAAAGGGAAAAAGTATATCGAAAAAGCATTAAGGAAAAACGTGTGGCCTTAGTGCAAGAGCCACGATAAAAATATATCGGTCACATTTCACTAACATCTTCCTCTGCTAATAATAGAGCCAACAAAACATGGACAAGACAGTGCGAGATACTCCGAATATATACTTAAATACAATTGAGGAAAAAATATAAAAGAGCTAGCTAAGACGAGATAAGAATTAATCAAGCGGATAACAATCCTCTATCAAGAAATCCTTGTTACCGGTGCAGTACCAAAAGAATGGAAGCAAAGTATTACCATCTCAATATTCAAGAAGTGAGACAAAAAGTACCCAGAAAACTATAGAGGAATAACACTCCTCAGCAGCGTAATAAAATTGTTCACACGAGTTATAGAATCCATCGTTACCAAGCACATAGACATTGGCAAAAAACAACACGGGTTCCGAAGAAATCGATCTACCATTGGCGCTATATTTGCGGTAATGCATATAGTAAGACCTGCAAAAAGGTCATAAAACAACAAAAATTCCATATAGTAGAAAAATCCATAGAATATGGTAAACCGGCATTCATGTGCTTCGTAGACTTGACTAAAGCCTGTGAGAGAGTGAAACTGAAAAACGCCATAGAAACTCTTGAGAACAACATTCCCAGACCTATATCTGGTATAATTAAAGAATTAAACTCGGAGACAATAACTTATATATCAGTAAACAACAGCCTGACCGAAAAAGTGCCTATCTCTACAGGAATCAGATAGGGAAACTCACTGCCCCCCCCCCTTCTATTTAATATGGGCATGCACCAAGTGATAAACAAGGTTAGATAGACAGGGCAAGAGCTCAAACTAAACAAAGCAGCAATAAAAATAATATGCTATGCTGACGACGACGCTGTGCTGATAGCGGAAGGAGAAGACGATCTACAAAAAATGTTGCATAACTTTTACCTGACACCCACACAATTTAATATGGAAAACTCAGTGCAAAAGACAAAGTCACTGGTGATAGCAAAGAAGCCATTTCGCTGAATAGAACAAGCAATGTTCTTCAAATATCTAGGCGTAAAACTAAAGGTAAATCAACCAAAAAATCAAACTAACAAAACGGTAAAAATATCTGGATGCTTCAGAGATATGGTATGGACAAACAAATTAATGAAAGTAGAATCGAAAGTGCGGATATACAGTGTGTCCTAAAAGTATGGAATATCCTATATATCTCAGTAAATATGCATTTTATTAAAAAAATGTTTCCTATAAAAGTTGTTTAGTGTTTAGTTTTACATTACAGGGCAATACCAAATAACTACTTTTTAAAAAAACAACAGCGCAACGAATAATGCTTCAATTTTCTTTAATGGGAAGGTATCCCATTACTGTACTCATTTGACAGAGAATGTTTTTCTCTTTTCAATGATGTAAAACTTTGATACATTTGCATAAGTAGATTTTGATTAAAACGCAAAAAATTGTTTGAATGACGCTTAAAAGTTTACTTATTCATCTGTTACCTTTCCAGACGTGGTCTTTTAAATTTTCAATATCATCTAGTCCAATTATGGTCGGTGTGATACACTTTTGTTTGTTGCAACAATTGAATGTGTCGTAGAAATGTCAATTAATAACCGAACTGAAGCAAAGGGTTATTTGTTTAATTAATTTAAGCATTTTGATTAATGTGAGGATAACAAAGTTACAAGAATACGACTTGCTATGGATCATTTATCAGAAAAACATCGTATCGAAATTTTAATGATGCTGGGATATGGAGGCAGAAGGAGAACACAGGAGGAAGTTTGCAATTTGTTTAATAACGTGCACCCCAAATACCATATTTCTCAGTCTACTGTAAGTAAAATTTTGCAAAATTTCATGAGACGGGTTCTGTCAAAGATCGTCCAAAAACGGGCAGACCTAAAGCTCTAAATAACGAACAACGTGAGAATATAATGTTGGCTGTCGTGGAAAATCCACATGTTTCTGTTCGACAAATTGCTCGTGAACATACTTTGAAGAAATCCACTGCACACGAAGTTCTAAGAAAGGAGAAGTGGCATCCGTATAAACCTTGTACAGTTCAAGAATTATTAGAAGATGATTTAGATCGAAGATTGCAATTTTGCGAAGAAATAACACGTAGGCTTCAGGAAAATGCAAATTTTTATAAAAATATCCTCTTCACTGATGAGGGAACGTTTTGTTTGAATGGTACCATTAACAAACAAAACATGCGCTACTGGTCGGTCTTCGCTAAATCCTGGTATGTAGAAGGGCACACCCAATATCAGCAAAATGTCAATGTATGGGCAGGAATTATTGGAACCCAAATTTTGGGACCTTTTTTTATAGAACATAATTTAACAGCGGATGCTTATCTAGATTTTTTAAGATTTCACTTAGTTCCTGCTTTAGCTGTTCTATTTCCTAATGAACTAGATCCAGATGTACCCCATGACAGAATATGGTTGCATTTCGGAATTAATGTCCAACAGTTTCTTGATAATACTTTCCCTTATCGATGGATAGGCAGAAAAGGTGCAGTAGAATGGCCAGCTCGCTCGCCGGATTTAAGTCTACTTGATTTTTTTCTGTGGGGCCATCTCAAAAATAAGATTTATGTCGATATGCCTAAAGATATTTAAACTCTAAAAGACCGTATTAGAACAGAGATTAGAGCTATCACACCAGAAACGATTCAAAATGCAGTAAACGAATTTGAAAGACGACTTTATCATTGCCAAGCTGTGAATGGTGCACACTTTGAACACCTTCTAGGAACTGTAGAGTGTAGTTATACAAAATTTTCAATTCGTAACAGATGAATATTGAAATAAACTTTCAAACAATTTTTTGCGTTTTAATCAAAATCTACTTATGCAAATGTATCGAAGTTTTACATCATTGAAAAGAGAAAAACATTTTCTATCAAATGAGTACAATAAAGAGATACCTTCCCATTAAAAAAAATGAAGCATTATTCGTTGCGCTTTTGTTTTTTTTTAAAAATAGTTATTTGGTATTGCCCTGTAATGTAAAACTAAACACTAAACAACTTTTATAGGAAACATTTTTCCATAAAATGCATATTTACTGAGATATATAAGATATTCCATACTTTTCGGACACACTGTATAAAACCTGTGTCCGACCTATAGTGACTCGAGCTCGAAAAGAAACATCGAAAACAAAATCAAAGATCAGAACAACGGAGATACGCATATTAAGAAATGTAACTGTAACATTACAAGACCAAAAACCAAGCAGAGACATAAGGCAGAGATGCGATACACAGGACGTAGTAAGGTGGATAAGATAAAGAAGAGCCTGAAATAAACACGTGTCAAGGATGACAGACGACCGACAAATAAAGACCTGAAGGACGAAGACCACCGAACAGACCACCAAAGCAATAGAGAGAATGCTGGACATCAACCTCCCAAGAAAATTAAGAGGCTAAACAATGGAAAAACAAGCCAGAGGCTTATGACAAGAGGAAGAAATTCTGGCTATTTACTGACAATTCAAATTTGAAACTGATTGGGTGCGATGGAACCGCCGTCAATGCGGGAAGTAAATCTGGAATTATCAAAATATTGGAAACTAGACTAAAAAAGACCCTTACAATGGATAATTTGCTTACTACATGCAAATGAGCTTAACTTCAGGCACTTATTTCAACAACTCGATGGAAAAACTACGGGCCCTAAAAGATTTTTT
>VTPC01000790.1:12625-30661 GCA_011009095.1 Ignelater luminosus
TTTTTTTAAATGTAGAAAAATAGTTTTTAAAACACAATAAATTCTTGTATCACACAAATTAAAATCTGAATGCAAAAGGGAAAAAACAGGACAAAACAAATTCCGACTATCTTCAGTAGACAAAAGCTAGTTGGTATGTACCCTACTCATTCACTTTAGGAAAAATGGTTGCTTAGATACAAATAAATAAAAACAAATAGTTAGACAACATTTAACTAAATTAAATCATGACAACACAAATCCGTCCGTTGGGTCGTATTCTGCCCTCGTGATTAAATCAAAATTATGGTTAAAATCTAAATAAAACGATATACCTTATCTGATCATAACAAAGAGAAAAAGGACAAAGTTGGCTGCCATGGCAGAGAATATTTAGATTTAATCATGACAGTAGAAATAGGTTCATTGGGTCGTATTCTGCCCTCGTGATTCAATTAAGATCAGAATTAAAACTACTAACAGGCAATAAGGTTCTCAAACAAACTGCATTATGTCCTGCATTGGACAAAACTTTTTAACTAAGCTACGTTGAATATGACCTAAAGAGTCTAATGCCATATACACAGATTAAACAAAGGTCAGATATTTCACTCCATATTCCACCAATGTTCCCATTTTTTGTCTGCACGTTTACATTTGCAGCTCTGGGAGTTTACCACCCCTACTCTTTTATGCGCGTTTTAGGAAAAGTTCATACCACACTGAGCTGCTTGCACAGTACATAAAAATAGCAAGCTCTGGGAGTTACTTTGAGAGAGAAAGTGAGTGAGAGAGAGCAATAGAATCCACAAATTTGTCAAAGCGAAATATCTTACTTTTATTTAATCTGTGCCATATATGCATAGTTCAAAAACAAAAAAAAATGTACAAAATGGGTTTTGCAAGTTGAGCTCCTCAGTTGTTGATGCTTAAGAGTCTGATTTGTGGTAGGTAGCTTTCCAACTCTTTTGTGTTATTCACCTAACATTTAAATCCCCGTATAACAAATATGGAGAAGGATATTCTTAGATGCTTGATACTGCTGATTAAACATGATCAATATAAACATTTGCTCTCAATCCCTGAGAAAGTACTATTTTATTTTAGATTCCTTTTGGTAATTCTGTTGGAATTACAAGCAAAGCTAAAGTATTACTCAGAATCTTAAATTAAATTGTCAACCAATCTCTACCTTTAAAGAGACAAACTCCGAATCAGGCACTGGTAATATTTGCGCCCACTATTAAGATAATAATGACATTCTTTTCAAAACATGACACTGCGTCACCGTCTTTTGTTTTGCTTAATATATCTTGTTGTACTAGTTAATTTCGCGATATTAACTAATGGCACAATGATTGAAAAACAATTGTTTTAGAATGGAAGTACAAAAGAATACCATAAAATGTTGATCTGATAGTGTCTTGCTATCCACGCTTGATCGTGCAATAACCTCTGGATCTAAGCCGTGTTATGTTTAAACTAAAACTCTAAATTTTTTTCTAATATTTTCTTTTCCAATATTTTCTCTTCCATATTTAACAATTCGAAATCGATGTAAGTATACAGAAAAGAAAAATAGTAACTAGGAAATTGTTATTCATTACTTACGATATTGATGGCCATGTACAGGCAGTGGTAGTATTGATTGGTACATACCTGAAACAATAAAAAAATATGTTAATTGTAAACTTTAATATTGTATCGCACTAAGTACTAGTTGGAAAGATCGTGAATAGGTTACTGTCATAAATGGCGTTATTGCAACAGATTATCGCAGCTATTGCTAAATTAGTTTGGAAAATTCCAAAAAGAGTTTAGATTTTAGGAAGAATACAAGATAAATACAATTTTATATTTATCGTACAAACATTTCTAGCCGTCAGAAGACCTACAAATAAAAAGTCAAGTTTGCGCACTTGGCTCCTTAAATATAACTACTTGTTCCTTATTAGTTACCGTATTAGATATAATTATGCATCTTTTATTGCACATGGATTAGATAATGAGTTGCTGAACACGGGATTTTTTCCCTTTGTAAGCAGAGAAGATTCTTTTGAGTTCAATTCGATTAGAGAATTCAGTACAAACATGTTTAGCTTGTAAGCCAGTACTTATCTTGCTTTTACTGCTCAATAAATGTATTTGTATTTTTCTAAAGATTCCATAGCGCTGCACCATTAAGATTAAAATCAGAATTGGTTCAAGACTCTATATTCCGATACTGGGTGTAGCATCAGATCCTCTATACTGCTGCTATAGTGCCCCTATATTCATTTGTACGCACCTCTGCCTCTGGCAGTCCTACATTTAGAACAACGTTTCAAGTAGATCAAGACTGTACAAAGTCTTTGCCTTTTGCCCGCGAAAATTGTTTTGTTTTCTGTCTCCTGCTACAATTCAAAATGCAGTCTATTGGTTTTCTAGATAGTTCTCAGTAAAGAGTCAAGATTAATTTAGTCAAAAAATGTCTGAAGGCAGATCTTTTAAAGACATTTAGTTGCTCTGGTAGGTTCTGGTCCCCACAAAGTTAATTCTCGTTTTTCTATTTCCAACTAAAACTGCTCTTCTCTTTTCCTTCTAATCTTTGTTACCTTGACAGAATATTGTCCATGTTGGTTGTTAGTTTTCAGTTATTTAAGTCTCGCAGCTGCTGGAGTTCATCTTGCTATCACATTAAGCTGTCATTGAGTAAAAAGCAAATTATTGGTGTGATAGTGCAATCTTCTTCGTGGTATTAGCGGTCCAGGTTATTTCTGCAAGTATTTTGATATTTTTATGCTTTGTTAAATTTACGTATTTGTTTAAATTTGGTTTTGTGGGTAAACAAAACAGAATAGTTGTACACTAATTCTGCACCTAAATCGTAGTTCACAGCGTTTTTATTCTATAAAGGTTATTTTGCACAGGTTAATTTAACACACGCACACAAAATGAATAAGTAGGCTCTTTTTTATGTAGGTCTTCGAGGATGTAATACTTACTTATACTTACTTAAACTATTAATAGTTTGACAGATGGTACAGTCTTTATTTAAACTATCAAAATACATTTGGATGTATTTATCGTTTGCCTGTGTTACATAAAATAAATAAAGTTGTTTTCTTTACAGTTTTCGATGTTTCACTACGAGTTTCTGAACTGAACTGCCACAAGTAAAAATTTAAGGTAAGTAATTTATGGAGATTGAGTTTACAAACTGTGACAAAGCCAAAATTAGTTTTTAGTTTCTTTTAGAATCTTTTTTAAGTTACTCTTGTTTAAGATAATTCGTTTCTACAATAGCACTACGCTACTGCACGTAATTATAGTTATGATTATAAGAGACTAACCAACGCAAAAGTAGGAACATAAATTCATGGCTAAAGCATTTAGAAACAAATTTTCAGAAACATTATTTTACACGATTTAACTATTCTATATTAATAAAATACAAGAACTTTCTAGAGTTGTCCTTTATTTTGCAAATAAAACATCAAAAAATAATCTTTGCTCTTTAACTGATGAGCAAGCACGTCCAAATTGTTTGGCAATTATGATAATTATCAATTACGATTGGTTTATTGTTAGTTTTACATGTAATCATACAGTAAACTATAATTCATTTTAATTAAAGTGGTTTATTAAGTGTTATTTGCATAAAATCCGTTGTCAACTTCTGATACTAATAATTGCTTCCAAATTCATGCCATAATTTATAATCCCCATGCAGTCATTTGCAATTCCACACAGCCATTGCAGATCCATGCAGTCATTTGCACATTCAATCTACAACCTTTTGTACACGCATTTACATACTGAACGTGTCTTTGCAACCTCCGCATTAAATTGAACCTATAAAATTTTGTTATGTGGGTTTAATATTAAGGCCTATTTAAATGTTAGGACTTTTAATTTAGACCGTATAAACGTGTGGGTGTGGGCGTATATCAGAATAAAAAAAAGTTATACTTTACCCCTCGAAGGAATAATATGTGGAACGTTTAACCAAATATAATATAATAGAGTTAACCTTAGCAAATTTTACTTCATAATGTTATGCAGCAGGCAGTCTCTTCTATTGTAAAATACAAAACCACACCACTTACCAATTACGTTTTAAAGTTGCGTGTAAATGTCAAAGTTCAAAAGGGCAAACTGAAATATAGCAGAGAGAGGTTTCTATAAAGTTCGCATTTCACTTTGTAATTTTAAAGACTTAAAATTCTTCGAAATAATTTGCACGTGATTATTGTGATGCAAACTTTTATAAATAGTAAAACAAAGTAGAAAAAAATTATAAAGAAACTAATCGAATTATAGGTTATGGAAATTTTTAGATAGATTCTAGAAGATTTTAAATACAATTTGCAATTATTATGGATTGATATTTGATTTAATACAATAATTAATGTAAAAAATACATAGATTTCTAAAACAAATCAATAAAAGTCTTCTTCTCTTTCTACAAACAAAACCTGGACATGAATAAAGAAAACATCTGGAAGGGAAACAAAAAATTGTAAAGAATTTTTTTAAATAATTCTACAAGCTTCTCTTTTTTATAAAACAAAAGGAAGCTTGTGGTCACTAGAACATTGCCCTACTGTTAATTAACATACCAAAGAAATTACTTTTTTAAAGAATACCGTTTTCTATAATAAAACTTGTAGAAGACATAAAATACATTGATTAATCGTTTCGACAAATTTTTATTTTAAAAATCTACTACTTGGCATGCTTTGATGAAATGCTAAATAATTAGAAATAAAAGAGAGAATACCACAGTAATGCTTATACTTTAGTCGATTTACGGCTAAGAGTTATGTTTGCACCGATTTAGAATAAGGACTTGGGACTTCCTTCAGTACATATGTACCACATGTAATATGAAATATGCAATAAATTGGTTCTATATTCTTTCTCGTGGAAAAACTCCTGTACTCCTGTCTAAAAACTATTTTACACTTATTCTGCTTTCTTAAATCTCATCAACAGAGGAATGATGTTATCGTTGTAAAACGTACAGCGTGGTCAAAGTTCCCCTTGAAAATATCAACCAACTTTGCGTATCTTTGCAACACATTTTATAAATGCAATAATTCTTTTCGGAGCCATTGAACCATATAATTCTAAACAGAATGGCGACTCAACTTTCTAGCCTCAAAAATAAAGCATGGAATATAATTGTTGAGAGTAAAACCGAGAACTACATCATACTTGATCTTGGTTTTGTCCAAAAGCCACGTTACATTCGTTAACTTTGTTTTTAAATAATAATCTAGAAGGTAACATAAGCAGTTGAGCATGACTGCATGGCTTTATGTCATATTTTCTAGTTAGAACGTTGTTCAAGGGTGACACCTTTTAACTAATGCACGAACACCTTATTCAACGTGTCGAAATATCGTCTAAGCGAATTGACTTGTTTAGCGATGCATTTGCGTGTCATTAAGGTTAAAAACATCCTCTACCACCCTCGTCTAAAGCAAATCAGAATTGTTAGTTAACAACAGAGAAGATTGAGATTTTTTTTTGTTTGAGGAATTCCCATCGAGTTTCGAACTTGAACGCCATTTAGTTAATAAAGAATTTGCCCTGAATACTTAATTTTTAAAACTTTTCGTGAACTAGTCTAAAAATGATCAAATTTTAGACCACTGCCTTAGTCGTGGTAAATTAATTAAAATAACATTGGAGAATACTGATATTTGCTCCAACAAGGTTCTATTAATATTTGGCTGTCATCCGTTAATTTTCCAAGCCCAACTTTTGTTTCTGGTTGATTAGTACCCTGGAAGGTTACGGGCATAAACATTTCTCCGTCAGCAGATTTCTAAGGTGAGCAAAAAAAGTGTAGCTCTGTGCCATTTTGAAAGTTTAAGAATTAAATCCAGCATGGTGAGCTGAAAGATTGATATTTCAAACTGCAGATGAGTATTTTAGATTGTTTTGGTTTTTGTAAGGCATTTTAGGAATTTTATGTAACCAGAGTTTGAAGGTACATTTCAGTAGTAAGATCTATTCTTCAAGGTCAGGCCTATAACCAGTCTTGATCTAGTTGCTCAGAGTTACTGTACTTGTTGTTTTTTCATATTTCTATTTGTTAGATAAGGCTAATTGACTTTAAAGCTTGGGAATTATAATTTTTAGCAAATATTTAGAAATTGATGGATGATTTTGAAGAAACAACAACTGCAATAAATTACCTATAAAATTCAAACCAAACTGGTAGGAAAAAATCCTATCTTGCCATAGAAAAACTGCATTGCTGCATAGAAATATTGAAATCTCTAAGCGCACCATGCAAGACTCATATAGACCACAAAAAGTTTGCAAAATTCATTGAGCAAGGATTTTCTCGCTTGGATAAAAAATTTTAATCTGACTGTGAAATAAACCACTTAGTAGGTACTCAAAGTGCATTGGTTGTGGGCCAAAAAGTGACTATTTTTTAAATTTCATCTTGTTAAGGTTAACTGGTAGGGTAAAGTTCAAGAGTTTGTCATTTAACCGCTTTTAAACAAAAAGTGACGATGTATTCTGTTCTTGTTTTATGTCCAAAGTCTTTACCAGCAACAAGTTGATTTAGGAAGGGAGACTAAAGAAAATCTGCGAAACTTCTCTCTAAGAAAACGTCAACATTGTAAAGAAAACCAAAAAAAATTGTTTTTCTCTTATATAATAAGTAGGCTTTTACACAACGGTGTAGTGGACATCGTAGTGGTAAGCTTACCAAAAGGCAAAATAGAAAAAAAATCTTAATTGAAGTAAAGAGATTTACCACCTTACATGAGAAATTCTAGGTTGGACGCCCAAGATAGGATAATTTGAGTTTGTCGGTTACAATTTCGACTCTTTAAAACCAAGAGTGTAAATAGTTTACTGACTGACTTGTCAATTCTAAATGATTTGCTTTATTCTACAAAAGAAACTATAATGCAAAAAATTCTTAACTTGAAATTAACCAACTCCTACTCTGCATAGTAGACCTTCTATGAAGGCTTAGGTTGCTACTAGAACTTTATAACATAAACATCATAACATAAAATTATACTCTTCAAACTATCTGAATGTTGTCTAGTTTCTTCCTTAAACAAAATCTTTTTGCTATGATGATGTGACTGTCTATTAACGACATTCAAGCTTTGTCAAAAGCTTTTTGCTACATGATTTCATTTGACGTCTTAAAAGACAATAACTCTTTTGTCTTATAAAAAGAGGTAACAAATTACAATCTATCTATTTGATACGTGCAAAATTATTTTATCGTATCACTTTCTTCTTATGATCTTATATAGGTCCGGTCGCATAAGCAAATCATGGAATTAGCCAAACAGACATAGTAAAATTCAAATGAGACTTTAAAGTTATCCAAGCAGGTCAGCTAATTTTGCAGTTAACTTGCCACATTATTTTAAATAATTATTTAACCCAAACACCAAATTGTAAATTAAATCTTAACAGAATTGCAAAAAAATAAACATGAAGCTAAATAAACAATTAATTGGTCTGAACTAAGCGACAGCCTGTAGAACAAACGCAAAATAAATTAAACTCTGGCTGTTGCATTCTTTCACTCTCAAGCCTTGATGATAAATCATATAGTTCTCGGTTGTTATCTGCATGCTTTTTGAGATAACGTGATGGAACGCATTTACAGATAGCATCAAATAAGCAGCTAATGTCCTGTAAAACAACTTAAAAGCTTATTTATTTTGTTTTAGCAATTTTTGCAAAAATCCACGATTTGATGATGAAAAAGATTTTTACTTCATAATTCGGTAAAACAAAAGAATAGCTATGTCAAACCATGTATCACTGAAAAGCATTTAAACCGTGCTGTTCAGTAATATGGAAATCAAGTAGGTGTTCCATTAGGAAAAAATTTGGATTTGCGTTTCACCGCCGAAGTAAAACAAAAGACAATTGCGAAAATATTTTTTTTGTGTTTTGGAGTATATTCTCTAAAACACCCTCTTTGCTGTTCTTTTCTATTTTTGCTCGTTCCTGAGACACTTCACTTTAAAAAAATAAGATAATTTCGTTTTTAGCAAATTTCTAGTAAGCCGTGAACTTTTTGAAAAAACAAAAGCATAAGTACATTGATCTCCGAAATAGCCAAATTTCTTTTAATTTAACCGACTTTCTACGTCTTACAATTTCAGCGATCCCAATAGTGAGCATGAACACACTGTATATTATGGAACTGTTGTTGCGTGCTAATATTGCTTCATTAGTCTTGAGGTTTTTTCAGTGTACAGTTAATTATCCTTGTGTGTGCTGTGTGCTCATAAAAACAGTGTGGTACACAACTGGGGTGGTAAACCTATTATTTACAGGTTCGAATTTTCTCACTTATACGTAATAGGCTTTTTACCATATAATTTATAATGTTATGATTATCAGGTGAAAAACAACTGCTTTAATGAAAGTATTAGTACTGTAACTAACAAACCCTTTAGTAACTGTATCTATAGAAAAAAAAACCATAGTTATTGGCATTATTTTTGATATTCATTAAAATGATAACAAGCAACATTAACGCAAATATGCTATATAAGAGCTACTTTTTGTGTAGTTGTACTTGTAACTATTAACTAATGAACTATTCTTGGTTAATTACTTTCATGCATCTTGTAAATAGACATTCACATTAAAACGCATATATCTTAAAATTTCTAGCAAAGAAACTGTATCTTTTACATTTTCACTGCCCTTTAAAAAAGTATCGATTGTACTACGCCCTTTTCTGTTTCACTAGTCAGCAACTACATATCAAGTTTTAGTCCCTTTGATGTAGAGTAGGCGTTTCTTTTATTCAAAGAACAAATATTTCAACATTGTAAATCTCTTAAGGATTGCTAAAAAATTTAAGTGCAATAGTTTTCAACGCGCAGGATCAAAATTCTTTTGGCTCTGTTTTAAGAATTCATATTAACCTACTTTTGACAAGAATTCCCGATTAGTGTTAAATTATATTCTATGTTATAAAGCTTATAAGCGATGATTAGAGGTAAAATGATGAAAAGCATCTCTTACGTTTATGAAAACTAAAATCCCAGTGGAAGGAAGAATGTCCACAAGTTTTGATCGAACAAAGGCTTTATATCTGACGCAACCATTCCTTCTGACATACCTTTCATGCCTTCTCTTTTGCTTCACAAATAACATTTGCTTGAAGTGCATTTCCTTGAGCCTTTTCCCTGCTATTGGTAAATTTATATTATTCTTTTCAAGTGTCTTATTAGATTTGCATATACTATCTTGAATCAATAAATACCCCTATGACAATTGTAAATAATGTAGAATATTATTGTTTATTGAACCAACAGGTCATATTCATATTCATATTGATTAGCTTTCAAGAAGGAGCGTTCACATTAGAAAATGTGTTACCATGTTTCTAATAATTATTAATCAGTCTGAATGCAAATTATATTACGTCGAACTTGGAAAGTTCAAAGCCAACTTAATGTTTTGGGGTTCCAAGTACGACTAGGGGAAACTAGGATAAAATAGAGTACTTAGTGGAGAACGTCCTTATCTTATTCAGTAATTCACCTAACCTTACAATTGCTTCAGTAACCACTTTCTTACCATTCCAATCTAGTGATAATGCAGATTTTTTGCTATGGATTAGTATCAAAGAAGGAAAACAATTTTAAGTAATAAGTAATGCAAGGAATTCCTCTCCTATAAATTTGATGAGGTTAATGTGAAGTTATAAGTCAAAGATTATACAGGATGTTCGTTTAATATTTTTGTTTCGAATTATAGTAACTTTTATGAAATCTTGTGTTTAGAATAATTTTTTATTTTGTTCAATTGTTTTTGGGAATAGCAATAACGCAATTTATATTTGTAAATGGAAATTCAAATAATTGAATTAGCTCTAAAATAGTCTATCTACAGTCTGTTATAGATAACTATTCCAAATAATAACAGAAACATTTTAATGGAAATACAATTTGCAAAACCAAGCGTTTTTGAAAAATTGTAATCTAACTACACTAGCGTCAAGGGATAACTATTGACTAGGAATGAAGCTAACAGTTATCTTTAAAATTTAGTAAAATATAAAATGTAAACCAACAAAAGTTTGATGAACCAGTTTGGACATCAATTATCACTACATTGCACTTGATATATCATGATGAATGGAAAATCTTTGTTTTACTGTTTTGTCCCTTGATTATCTACATAAGTATCCTAAGGGCGTAAAACAGGTTTTTTAAAAGTTTTTAAGAAAATTATTTTTACATTAGAAAGCTTTTGCAAAATTATTTGAAAAAATCAGAAAAAGCAAAACAAAGTTTCTTCTTTACTCTTTCCAACAGGCCTTTATTGTGTGTGATTTGAAGGTTTTCTTTGTAAAACCTAATTAACAGAGTTGCTAAGTTTTTAATTGTAGAACATGTCCATAATACCATAATGGTGCTACCCATGGGCCATGGTTAGATTATGTAATCTCAAAAGCGGTTTTCGCTTGCATCTTTTCTCTTGATAATCAGCTTGTTCAATACACTGTGAGCAAAACTTTGTGAGGGAATTATTACACTGGATTACTGCTCTCGATGTAATAATTAGCTTCATAAAGATTATTACAGCCCTTATATTACCCATGGTTGCAAAACTCTTGTTGTTGCCTCTTATTGGACCTAAAAGACACTTTCGAATCATCGAAATATTTACAGAGGTTATGACAGTCGCGAAAGATAAAACGATGATATTTATTTCTAAACAGTCAGTTAATGCTTCAATTAGTTATAGAAAGAAAGAAAAAGACAGCTCGTAGATTGCTTGCAATTTTGTGTTCATGACGGTTCTTGACACGAATCTACTTTTTATAGTGTCTGATGCCAAGTTTTTGAAGGCACTTGCATCCGCTCTGAACAGCGTGCACTGTTGTATTAGGAGTCTTTCCTTGCACTTTTTCTCATTTCTCTCAAATTTTCATTTTTTCTTCTATATTTTTGACTGTCATCTGTCACGACATTTTTTAGTTTTGGATCAATTCTACACCACATTTCGATTTGTCGATAACATTGCCACACCCTATCACCAACTATTGTAGAGCTTCCTAGTACAAATTACAAGTTGCAATAAAGAATTCATATTGTAGTTAACCCTAATGAGCTTCAAATGACATTTTAAGCCAAAACTATGTACTTATCAAAGAAAAAGGTACGTATTAAATTTCCAAAACAAATTTCTTAACTTTGCTTTATTGCAATTTACAAAGTTATCAATCATTTCTCACAAAGTACTAAAACGACATTGTGTAGTTCTGCAAAGATACACTTTGTCGATGCATACCTTTAGTTCTTCATACAAGACGTTTATTCGACGTCATTTTGCTGAACTATCTTTTAGTGCACAAACATTTCATGTTCTAAGAATATTATAAGCTTTCTGTTAGCCATGATGATGTTTTGAGGTGAGTTTTACAGTTATGTATTGAAATTGCGATTTTCACTTTTGCAATTTAAATACACCCATGCACGCTGCGCCCAGTAAGTCTTAACAGCGGTTTTCAAATGCGCTGGCCTCTGAGTGAAAACTATAAACTATAGATGCCAGCAAATATTTTCATGTCAGCAGTCCAGCTTGCTGTGTTCGCTAAACGCACCCATTGTCTTATCTACTGTGGGTCAGCTTCTTATGGCACAAAGCCGTTTTGCAACAAATAGAAAATTCCGTGTTAGGAAATCCTTTGGGGACTACCAGGGAGTCTTCGATTAACAGTAAATCTTTAATGTATGGCTGGGACTGAATCATAAAATTTATCATTTTTTTAAATTTTGAGTTTACTTGCAAACTAGTTGTAGCGTATGCTCTAGGCTATGCTTAATATGGTCGATTGGTTTGACAAGTGGTGGTTGTTTTTAAACATCACTTCTAACTGCAATAACCGATTGTTTTGGTCCATATAATTCAAAAATATTTGCATTTACTTTAAAAAGATTGCAGTTGGATTTAGGAAGGTGTTTATTGTCAATGTATTGACAATCTTCTTCCTAACTACCTTTGAAAGGACAGTCATTGTTTCGGACTCACCTTGTAATTTTTTTTACTTTTGTTCTCGTCATTTCTGTTAGTCAGCTTTTTACCAATCAGAATTCTTAGACAATGGCCACAATATATATTTATTAAACGAGAAAAATCATTTAGGGACCGTTGGGACTGACACCATCAACACAATGATCTCTTATTGACTGTCTAAATCAGATGTGATAGGATATTCCGATGTACTCATCTTATCATCTCAACGATTTTCCATCTTTTACCTTCTATAAAATAGACAACACGCACCATCGTTAAAGAAAATTTATATGTTGTAATAGCTGCTGTTGCAATACCGTGAAAATAAAAGTAGGGTACAAAGTTGTACTGTAATATAGTGTTGCTCAAGCTCTAATCTACTATTTTCTGCTACTATTTTGTATTTATGCATTCCTGTTTCTAGATGAAAAGCGTTCATGGATAAACGATGGAAAAATATTTCTGTTCAAGTTTTTGTAGGTTCAATTATCAGCACCCTATTCTAAACATACTCAAACATATTGGAGTACTCTGATTAGACCATCCTTAATAGTTTAGTCTGTTAAGTTTGTGTGGAGCTGTAACAATCTACTTTTGCACAGAAAGCTAGATGAGTCCTACTACAAACTAGTGCAGCTAATCCTTTGCAGTTAGTAGACTGACGTAATTTCTACGTAACTATTTATTTAGGCTTAAAGTCACTTTAGCAAAACAGACATCGAAATACTACCGAAATGCTACTGCATCACCCACGCGAATGATGTTGACTGGTATGATCGTTTCTCAACGATTCGCCAACAAATTAGACACGAATAATAGCGCGTAAGTTAAGACTTTAAATCTATTATCTTAAGTGCAGCTGCAAAGCATGAAAAATATAAAAATTTATTATTTTATTTAGTTAATCCTAACATAAATAATATAAAGCAATAGCTATAAAAATTATGTTTAAATGGAAGAAAAGCGATGATCCAGTTATCGTTGCATTTAAGACAGTAAACAATGGCGTATATAATATTATGCATGTACAATTAATTATGTAAATATAAATTCGCATTTATGACTAGAATTTTAGGTTATACAGACGTCAAAATAAAAAAGTCAATATAGGACCATTTTATAACGTTGTTGTGACGTGCTTATCACTAAATGTCTACGTGAAAATGACGTCAATCTGCTAACTGGGTCTCGTTTTAGGTACTTAGTAAATTTTGCTACTCCAAGTGGAGATGTTTAGTAATTTGCCATTGAGGTTAGAAGCGCAACACTAATGGTTTAATCAAGAAAAGCGTCTGAAGGTTAGTTTCTTAAATACTTGTTTCGATGTATTGTAAATTCAAGTCAAATGGTCATGTCAAAAAAAGATTAAAATTCTTTATGATTCATTTCATATTTAATAATTTTTTGAAACAATAACGGTTGAGCAAAAACCATTCACTATTCATATTTTATTAAATTTGTCCGACAAGATTTCAGAAATATGTGAAAGAGACAGGATCGCTTATATGTAGTGAGATGTGCAGTTGCAAGTTGTAATTTCAACTTTTAACAACTTCCTGAACTCTTTTCATTCATATGGTATGAGAGAAGGTTCTTTATGTAGCAGTTTATTAACTTTATTGCATTCAGCACGCGAGTATAAGCAGACCAAAGCTAAAGTAGGTCTTTTTATGTTTATAAAAAGTTTCTTATTGCCATATTTAATCCAAGTTTTGATGTGTCGAGCAGTCAGTCCTACATTTTAATTCATTTATTACTATTACTACTATTTCTCATTTTAAAACATTTTCAATCTACTACGGAACATAGAAATAACATTAAATCACCAAAAATCAATATACCCCAGTCGAGAACGAAATGGGTGAATAAAAAGCGTGTATCTGCAAAAGTTCCAACTAATTTTAGCCTCATATTCATATCACTGCAACCGGTACGGTGTTTTTATCGGTCCGCATGATTTATGAATTAGATTGCGAAACGCCCTAAACCATTCTATTAATTACAGAGCTCATGTTTAAGAGCATTTAATAACAGATTGGTCGTTTTTAATGCCCCCAGTGTCGTTATTGTATTTAGAGGGTTTAACTCCCTCGCTTTAGGTATATTAACAATTTATACGTTCATACATACAAGTACTACAATAATACAATGACTAGCAGTAATGCAGAAAAATGTTATCTTTAATAATATTATCGTTACAGTTTAAAGTTAACCGCGTTACCAACGAGATTAGTATGCATATTACAAACTTCCCTAACTTGTTATTATACTCTGCAGCTACTAAAACTTTGAAATTGGTGCAAGCTTGCGCATTTCCAGACATTTACAATTATCCGATACTCTGTTTTGTTCGGCAAAGTTTTTCATCAAATACAAAAACAAAATATGGATAGCACCAAGCGTGCGAAATATTAAAGAATCTTCTTTCACTATTCAAACACAGTCAGCATTAGTAGGAACAATAAACTCGAGTTTTATTTTATCGCAACTAGTATTAAAAGCCAAGTGAAGGGATGTTATCAAACTAACGGACAAAACATGGCTTTTGTTGCCATTTTCTCCAAAAAGGAGTAGTTGCGATGCTCTAGAGACGACCGAACACATTATACCTTTGTTGAAAAGCGGGAGGTCAATATTGGCAGAGCAAACATAGTTTGTGCATCGCCTTGTTCCTGCTCTTTTACAGTCACTCAAAAATCTTATATTACAAGCTTATACTCCACCTAATCACTTCCTTCCTCAGCAGCACAACATAATCCATGGCAATATCGCTAATAATGAAAGATCCCTTGGTTTTTGATTTTTCTTTCTCTTGTTTCTTTTTCACTCAGGTTTGTACGAAATTCTCTTTTGTATAAATATTAAAAATCCCTAGAGTTTAGAATTGAAAATTTGCTTTTATTTTCTATGACTTTTCACAAGTATTGTTACCCTTGGTTTTGTAAATGTTCGTTATATAGACTATTACGAGTGAACGTAATTGGTCAAAAACAAAAACAATAGTAGGACACAAGCTCATTTACTTGCAGGTGTCACATGCTTCATAATTCATAAACAAATTCGCATAATTTATTTAAGAATAAATGATTATGCCGCTACTAATTTGAAATGACATTTGCGAATTCGTTTGGAAAATACAAAACACCTACACTGAAGTGAGCTTGTATCTGTTAAGTTTATTCATCCATCAATTATTATTATATGTGACAGATTTTTGATACTAATGGATCTAAAATATTAGAAAATATATGATTGAACTTTAAATGCCACTTAGCTTACGATTGCGTTTTAATGAAGTACTGAAGCTGGCTCAGAGTTGGCCGTGCAATATAATGTGGATATCAAAGACATGACAGCGTTATTCAAATTTCGCTTCTTTCTGAAAACATGATACTTACACCCTAATATTCGGCATAGATGAAATGTTCTAAAAATAGGGTAAAATGATTTAAGGGCGTGCACTAGGGCCAAAGACAAGTCAAGAAGGTTAATCAACATGAGTTCGCAAACCATTCGTTTTCAAGATACAGCGATTTTAAATTTAATTATACTGAACATATTTCATTTCTCAACTAAATACCCAAATCAATACGCCAAACATACACAACTTTTCAAAGAAGACAGGTTATGTAAGAATACTTTCGCAGTATTGTTCAACTCGGCATCGTACTTCGATAACTTTTGTTACAGGTTCTGCGTATACTAAGCACATAAGGTAGCATCAAATGCAAAATACTAAAAGATTTTAACAGTTTATGAAATACGGGGATGTACCCAATAGTAACCGGAATAGCGCTGGGAAGATTGGGTCTGGTCACAATCAATTTTGCTGTTAGAAGTATTTAGTTTTGCTTGTTCTTTGTTTTCCCCAGGTCAGACTGTTAATCAGACTTTCTGGTTCTGAGAAAAATGTGTAACAGTGTGCGACAAAAAAGGCCCGATGTGTGGTAGACAGGAAACTGGTTTCTCCACCATGACAATGCCGCTGCTCTCACAGCCATCTCGGTGCTCTATTCTTAACCAAAAACGGCATGACTCCCTTGCCTCACGCCCTTTACTCACCTGATCTTGCTCAGTGCGACTTCTTTTTGTTTCCGCGAATGAAGGACATCAAAAGACAACGTTTTGGCGACATGGAAGGGGTGAAAAAATAAACGGGAAAGGAGCTGTCGATCATTACAACAGAGGAGTTTAAAGAATGTTTCTAAGAATGGAATCGCAGATTGGACAAATGCATTAAGTATAATGGAAAAAATTCCCGTTACTTTTGGGTACCCCCTCGTAGAACCTTCTCTTCCTATCAATTTCTCATTAGACGTTTGATTTAAGAAACTTCCTAACAGCAAGAGTAGAGTGTAGTAGGGCATCACCCTACATAAACCGAATATTGATGAGCCTCTGAGCTAAATGCACATCTTCTAACAGAATAGGCAAAACGTCCGTCAAAGAAATTAGATATAAAACATCTTTTGATCAATGGGGTCTACTATTCGTCTCCCAAATGTTCAAACTTAAACGTTGTTTATGTCTGGATTCTACAACAGCATGGGAACTTTCATCCGTTCAAATGTGAGTATTGTGAAAATTGAAAAGTTCATTTATGGTAAATATCACTGAAAAGAATACACACTGCAAAGTTTGGCTGTTCATCAGTTTTACGTAAAGTCCACTGACTTAATTCCAATCTTCAGCATGATTACAATTTGTGAACACATTTAATACTGTCATATTTGGAAAACTATCGGTATGTTACGACTTTTCAACTTGTTTCGTTTCTACTGCATGTACTTAAGATTTCTTGCCCTTTCTTTGAGAACACCCTGTACAAAACTTGTATATCTGTTTTAAATATATAAATTTGAATTTGACAACGTTGCCAAAAATAAGTACTCGAATCGTTTCACTTTTGCCATAGATCTGTCGCAGAGGCAACATTTAAATATTCTTATTGAATTTAGGAATTTCTATGCAATTAAGTTTATTTTGTTTTTCTGCCAGTCTGTTCTTTTAGTTTACCTCTACATTAATAAAAAAAAGGCAGTGTGGCCCACAATCTGCTAGTATGAGTAAGTTGCTTACTAATTAAAATCAAGAAAGATAAAGAAAACAGTCAAATTGAGATTTAGTGCGAACTTTAATAGTAACACAGTTTGAGGGTTATGTACGAGTAGAGTTAAACTAATAATTAGATGTAGCTATTTATTTATTTTTTAAGACGGTAAAATCTTTAAGTAACGCATCTCGACTCTCATTTTTCCAAAATGTTGCTGACTTTTTCCCAAGAAGGATAAGTCTCCAAGGAGCACGGGAAAGATAATGGAACCATTTCACATACCGTTCTTGAAATAAGCCGAGTCAGACTATTTGATTTTAGGACGTAATCTAAGAGAGCGAATGTACTGTTTATTCCTTTTCTAGCTTTATTGACGGATTTGGGCATTCGTCTTCTAATGCTTAGCGAAATGTCGATTCCCTAACGCTAATATTTGAATCATCCTCAGCTTTACTAACAAGAGATGGTTAAATAGACCAATAAGGAAATATTATTAGCGCAGCGTAAACAAAAAGGTTATCCCAAAAATGGCTAGTTCTAATTTTTCTAAACGTTTGGAATTCTTAAAAAACATACTAGACGTTATATCTCAGTAGTTTTTTGGGAGCTGCGGTTCTATGAGGTCACCGTCATGTACATACATAGGCACCCCGGGGCTAAACTGAACAAATTAGCTCGTGTAACAACAAAGAAGTTTTATATTTTGCAACTTGACTAGCAGAACTAAATTATCTTGATTATGTATCTTCTCTACAGTTAGTTTCTACTGATAAATTTGCTTTTATAAGAAGAAATTCAACTCTTGGGTAGCTCTGAATGTCCATGTATGATATGTACACAATGAAATTGAAATGTATTCTAGGGTTACGTGGTACTGAGAACTTGCCAATTTTATGGGATTTCTTTTTGCTGTCTATTGTGTTAAATTTTGTTTTCGAATATCTCTTCTGTGCATATACAGCTATAGGTTTTGAACGTAT